>JAAAKG020139859.1:0-12252 GCA_010014905.2 Druon quercuslanigerum | reverse complement strand
AAGATTTTATAAATTTTAAGTAATGTCAATAGCATTGAAAGGATCTTAAAATAATTAGAAACAGGTAAAGCGATTTAGAATATAAAATATAAAAAGAATCAAAAGTAATGGAAAGAACCAAATAAAAGAAGCAATTAAAAAAAATGACATTGAAATAAATATTGTAAAAATAAGTAATTAACATAAAAAATAATGACCTACTTAAAAATCGGTTTAGGGTAATAAGATATGTATCCTGATAATGTGAGCTTCATCTTGAAAAATAACACGTCAGAATCACTATTTGATTATAATTTATAGAACATAAGTCGAAGCGTGGTACCATACTTAGTCCGTCCTAATTAATTGTTTGTCTCACATAGTCTTACATTATGCAATAAATCTCAGGAGCTTCTAAAGACAAATAAGATAGTGATCATACGCATATAAACTGAAATATTTTAAACAACATTCATTAATTACACCTTTACCGAAATTACACCAAAGTGGTTTTTTTTAAATTAATGCATAATTAAAATTTATTTTTTAATCTCATTCAGTCTATTTATTATTAAAAATTGCTTAAATGAACTATAATTGCGCAGATATATCTTTCAATCAGTTGCTGTTCTCTAATCATTTTAATGCCTACTTGCACAAAGTGATAAATTAGCAAAAACTTCTTTTCTAAATCGAAATGTTAACAGAAAATCCAATAATGTTTGACTCGATATAAGAAAAAATTAATCTATTTTACTTCCGAATAATATTTAGAGAAAAAGAAATTTGTATCATTTTGCCTCGATTGAATAAACCCAACCAGTTGAAAAAGTACATAATTCTTTATTTCTTTTTGCAGAGTTAAGTTCATCATCTGAAGATTCACCGACCAACGATTCACCTATTGTTGAACGTATTCCTGACGTTTCTCGTTACGGATATTTTTTTCTTTCCTCTCTTCTAACAAAACTTTTCTTTGTAGTAGCACAAGGTCTACTCCTGGCAGACATGATCCTCCTGCCAGACACTATCCTCCTGCCACCCATGATCCTCGTGCCAGAAATTCTCCTCCTGCCAGAAATTTTTCTTCTGCCAGAAATTTTTCTCCTGCCAGAAATTCTCCTCCTGCTAGAAATTCTTCTTCTGCCAGAAATTCTCCTCCTGTCAGAAATTCTTCTCCTGCCAGACATTCTCCTCCTGCCAGAAATAATCCTCCTGCTAGGTGCATAGTTCCTCCTACAAGGCTAGCTTCTCCTGACGTACATGGATGTGGAATTAAATATCTTAGATCTTAGGTACACGTTTCTTGCCATTACTCCACTTGAAATTGCAATAGGAACAACGTATGAGCCTGTGCCAATTTAAGAACAAATTGTATTATCAACATATGCTGGTGAGCCCTATGCAATATTACAGAGTTATAATGTTCTTGCCGGAATTTACATATATAATGATCGCCCAACCAGTGCACTAAATTCTTTGATACTAATAATTGAAAAAATGTAAAATTAAAATATAATGTTCGCGATATATGTTCGGATTAAAACTTTTGATGAAATATACATTAAAAAGTCAAACTGGTATGGTTTTTATGGCTTTATTCTTTCTTTGATTCCCTATCCGGTCGGATATGATCAACGTATTTCAACATTTGAAAATATATATAACTTTTCTATCTAAATTTTATTTTTGATAATCGATAAAGTATCTTCTTTATTTCATAGCGTATTACATAAAAAAATAAAAACACCAAATATTTCATCGAGTCGCAAGTTATTGCTTTTTTTCTCTCGGTACTCAGCGCGCGTCGCGCGACAGTGGGAGGAAATGCATTTTTTTCGTTCAAAAATGTCCAAAATTTTAATTTTCGTCCGATTTTATTTAAAAAAAAATTAAAGTTCCTCAAATTCCAAATAGCTTGATGCTCCGCACTTTTGTCTCTTTTATTTGTTTATTTATAATTTGTTCACTTTAGGTATGGACAAACTGAATAACGTAACACAATAATTGTTTACGCCTTAATAACTGACCAGGTGAACTTTATATTTTTTTAAGTAAATGTTTAGGTACACATAGAATTCAAGTAAATTGTTGATTATTTGATTTATTTGTTATAAACAAATTTTATAAACAAATTAGCAAATAGACTTATTATTGGTAAGAAAAAATCTGTTTACTAAAAGTGCTTCATATAAATGTAGGAATGACGTTTAACTGTAAGTATTAAAAACTTACTACAAAAAGTTTATAATAAACATTGTTATAAACAATTCTTGTAACAAAATATTAAAATTTGAGATTTTAAAAAATTTTAATTTCCTTTAATCACCAGAGCGACTTCAAATATTCCTTAAGATAACCAATATTTAATAATATTCGATGAAATATAACAATTTAAATTTTTTAATGAAAAACAAAATTTCGGCCCTTTTGCATAGAAGAAAAATGTTTGCAATGAAAATGTTTT
Source organism: Druon quercuslanigerum (assembly GCA_010014905.2). Classification (NCBI taxonomy): domain Eukaryota; kingdom Metazoa; phylum Arthropoda; class Insecta; order Hymenoptera; family Cynipidae; genus Druon; species Druon quercuslanigerum. Next base: position 9,806 of record JAAAKG020139859.1, on the reverse strand, counting down.
AAGCTGTTGGACGAATGACTACAAATTACAAGAATATTTGAGAAGTTAACAATATGCATTGTTATAAATAATTCTCGGATCAAAATATTCGAATGTAAGGTTTTATCAAATTTTTAATTTTCTTTAATCTCTACAATATAACAACTTAAATGAATATAAACAATTCAGATAAACAAATTATAAATGTTGGCAGTTTCACTTGGAAAAAACGGGGTTTTAATTGCAATCGATTGAGAATGAATGATAAGACTGCATGCTAAGATTCATTTAATACAAAATATTTTTACAATAATCCACCGAATTTGCCATTAAAGAAAAAAAATTGATAAAACCTTAAGTTAAAATATTTTTTCACAAGAATTTTTATAACAGTGGTTATTGTTAACTTATCTAATATTTTTGTGACTAGCATTTATTTGTCCAATAGCTTAAAAAATGTCCAGTGCAAAAAAAATTTCTATGCGAAAGGACAAAAATTTGCAATTTGCTTATCTAATATGTTTAAAAATATTTAAATATTTATATTTAAACCAATAATAATAAATATTTATTATTTTAAAGAAGACCTGAAGTCGTTCTGGCGATTCAAGGAAATTATAATTTGAAAAAATCTCAAATTCTAATATTTTGCCATAAGAATTGTTTATAACAATGATTATGATAACGTTCTAATATTTTTGGTAATTAAATGTTATTCCTACTTTAGTTTAAAGCACATTAAACAAAAAAAAAAATACCGACAAGAATTTAATGAAATTTATAAAAATAAAGATTGATCTTCGATGTTAAAAAATAATATTTAGATAGAAAAGTTATATGTTTTTTTATTTGTTAAGATACATTGTTTATATTTTCCAAAAATTACGGTTATTGTAAAAATAAAAAATCTATATCGATTTTTAATCAATTTTTCAATCAATTTTGAACCAAACAGATAAATTATAATCTAATTTGATAGGTTTGTAACCTAAGTAATAAATTTTCATCGGATATGATACACGGTCAACCAAAAAAAAGTAACCCTTAACGAAAGAGTTATATTTTCCTTCCGGAAATTTTTTCAGAGAATGAGGAAACATTTTAACTAAATGGAGCAATTTATAATAAAAAAATAGAACGGTGCAATTTCCAGTTGCAAAAACTAATTTTTTACAAAAAAATACATAATTACATAAATTTTCAAGCAAAGCAGATTTCATATAATATGATGAATCCTCAACCAAAAAATAAATTCATGGCAGAAAAGTTGAATTTTCTTGCCGGAAATATTAATTTTTATAAAACAATGGAATTTCCAACGAAAGGATTTACATATCATACATATAAATTTTCAACCAAAAATGGAATGTTTGAATTTTTAATTAAGAAAAGAAATTTTCAGCGAAAGAAATGAATTTCCAACTAAAATCAAGAATCCTCAACGAATAAAATAGATTTTTAAGAAAGCAAGTAAAATTTGACAAGAAAAAGAATAAATTTTTGACAAAGAGATTAATTTGTTTACCAAAAAAAGCTTATTTTTAAACAAAAAGTAAAATTCTTAAAAAAATTAATTCATTTGATATTTTTCTCTTATTTATTTTTAGTAGAAAATCCCCCTTTTTGGTTTCATAATGATCTACTTTGGCAGAAAATTAAAAGATTGTAATGAAAATTAACTTTTTTATTGAGTACTTGTATTTGCGCTTTCAAAATTCAACTGTTTTTTTAGAAAATTAGTCGTTTTAGCTGGATATTAGAAAAGATTTTAAAAAATTTAATTATTTGATTTAAAATTGGACTATTTAGTTAACAATTTAATTTTTGGTGGAAAGTAAATTTTTTTGTAGAAAATCAGTTACTTTGATTTCAAAATTCATCGATTTTGGTTAAAAATTCGACTGTTTGTTGAAAAATGAACTTGTTTGTTAATCAATTATAAATTCTTTATTAAATTTTTAATGTTTTGCAGAAAATGCGTTCTTTTGGCTGAAAGGCTTAATAGTTTGGATAAAAATAATTTTTTGTGGAAATTATATTTCATCTAGAAAATGAGTCTTCTTGGTTTTCTAATTAATCTGTTATCGTAGAAAGTACAAATTTTTAGTTTAAAAATTATCTCTCTTGTGGAATATTTCAATATTTTTGTAGAAAATATATTCTAATGGTTTCAAGATTCAACAATTTGGTTATAAATGAAATTCTTGTCGAAAATTTAATTATTTTGTAAAAAATGAGTTATTTTGTCTTGAAAATTTATCTTTTTTGGTCGAAAGTTCGAGGCTTTAATGAAAAATAAACCTTTTTATAATTAATTTAAACACACTTTTTGAAAACTAATTTATTTTATAGAAAAAGCGTTCTTTTGGCTTAAAAGTTTACCAGTTTGGTTAAAAATAAATTTTTGGTGTAAATTGTATTTTCTCTAGAAAATGTCACTATTTTTGTAGACACTACATTCTTATGTTTTCAAAATTCAACAATTTGGTGAAAAATGAAATTCTTGGCAAACATTGAATTATTTTGTAGAAAATGAGTTATTTTGACTTAAAAATTGATCTTTTTTGGGTCAAAAGTCGACGCTTTGTTGAAAAATGAACCTTTTTGTTAATAATTTAAACACTATTTTTGAAAATTAAATTATTTTGTAGAAAAAGCGTTCTTTTGGCTTAAAGGTTTAACAGTTTAGTTAATAATTAAATTTTTTGTGAAAATTGTATTTTCTCTAGAAATTAGTCTTCTTGCTTCGCTAATTCATCTCTTGTCGTAGGGAGTACAACTTTTTAGTTTAAAAAATTATCTCTATTGTTGACAAAGTCACTATTTTTGTAGAAAATACATTCTTATGGTGTCAAAAGTCAACAATTTGATTAAAAATGAAATTGTTGTCGAAAATTGAATTATTTTGTAGAAAATGAGTCATTTTGACTTGAAAATTTATCTTTTTTGTTCAAAAATTCGACGCTTTGTTAAAAAATGAACTTGTTTGTTCATAACTTACACACTATTTTTAAAAATGCAAGTATTCTGTAGAAAAAGAGTTCTTTTGGTTTAAAAGTTTAACAATTTGGTTAAAAATTAAATTTTTGGTTAAAATTGTATTTTCAGTAGAAAATAGTTTGATAATTTATCTCTTTTCTTAGAAAGTATAAGTTTTTGGTTAAACAATTAAATCTAACGTGAAAATTTTTAATATTTTGGTAGAATGTACGTTCTTATATCTTAAAAATTAAAAATTTGGTTAAATCTGAAATTCTTGGTGGAAATCAAATTATTTTGACAAAAACTCTTATTTTGACTTAAAAGTTTATATTTTTAAAACAAAATTCAACTGTTTGTATAAAAATTAACTTTTTTGTTAATATTTCGTACACTCTTGTTGAAATTTGATGTATTTGGTAAATAATGCCTTCTTTTTGTTTAAAGATTTAACAGTTTGGTTAAAAATTAAATTTTGTGTGGAAATTGTATTTTTTGTAGAAAATGTCACTATTTTTGTAGACACTACGTTCTTATGTTTTGAAAATTCAATAATTTGGTAAAAATGAAATTCTTTGCGAAACTTGAATTATTTTGTAGAAAGTGAGTTATTCTGACTTAAAGTTTATTGCTTTTGGCTGAAAATTCCAGTCGTTGTTTAAAAATGAACTTTTTCAATAATAATTTAAACACTTTTTTCGGGAATTCAAGTTTTTTGTAGAAAAAGAATTCTTTTGGCTTAAAGGTTTAAAAGTTTAGTAAAAATGAAATTTTTTGTGAAAATTGTATTTCTCTAGAAATTAGTCTTCTTGGTTTGATAGTTCATCTCTTTTCGTAGGAAGTACAACTTTTTTGTTAAAAAATTATCTCTCTTGTGGAATATTTCAATATTTTGTAGAAAATACGTTCTTTTGGTTTGAAAATTCAACAATTTGGTTACAAATAAAATTCTTGGCGAAACTTGAATTATTTTGTAGAAAGTGAGTTATTCTGACTTAAAGTTTATTGCTTTTGGCTGAAAATTCAAGTCGTTGTTTAAAAATGAACTTTTTTATTCATAATTTAAACACTCTTTTCGGAAATTTAAGTTTTTTGTAGAAAAAGAGTTCTTTTGCTTTAAAGGTGTAAAAGTTTAGTTAAAAATGAAATTTTTTGTGAAAATTGTATTTTCTCTAGAAATTATTCTTCTTGGTTTGATAATTTATCTCTTTTTGTAGGAAGTACAACTTTTCAGTTAAAAAATTGACTCTCTTGTGGAAAATTTCAATATTTTTGTAGAAAATGCGTACTCATAACTTGAAAATTTAAGAATTTGGTTGATTTTGTTAAGAAAATTAGTATTAATTTAGTTGAAAATGGACCTATTTTTTTAATAAATTAATATGTTTAGTCATAAATAAAATTTTTTGTGAAAAATTTAGATATTTCGTAAAAACTGCGTCCTTTTAGCTTGTAAATTCCACAATTTAATAAAAACTTAAACTTTTTGTAGAAATTGATTCTTTTGCACAAAATCAACCTCTTGGATAAAAAATTACCATTTTTCTAGAAAATGCTTCTATTTTCTTAAAAAGGCGTTCTTGTGGCTTGAAAATTGAACAATTTGGTTAAATATTATATTTTTTTGTAGAAGCATTTATTAGAAATATATTCTAGCGTTTCATTACGAGATCTAATTCTTTGAAATTCATGTCCATTAAAAAAAAATTATTTGTCGCAATAATTAAAAAACTAGCAACCAACTTGAATTTTAGGAAAAGTGAAAGGGAAAATGTAAGTGAAAATATTACATAATCGTCCCCTGTAAATCTAATTTGAATAAGGTAGTAGGGACAATTTTTGAAGCATGTCTTTCACACCCTGGGGATGGAAATCCCTGCTATTGCCTTTCTTCGGGAGATAAAATATTTAAATCGACCTTATCTCCGAAAAGTGGATGGAACTGGAACATGGATTCATATTTTATACATAAGGGGCGACATTTTTCAGTCTCACAAGGAATATCAGTTTTTAGGACGAGCAATCTTTTGTCGTTTAAGGACAAGCTTGGATTTTCAGAGGATTTAGAAAATAAAATTCGTAGTATTGTTCCTACTTAAAAACTAAGTTTCTTTTTCTAAAAAATTAAATACGTCAAATTTGTACTTTAATAAAAAATAACTGATCCCTTTTTTTTTGTTTTATAATTGTTTTAGAATTTATGAAATCATTTTTACATTTTCTGATGTAACGAAGAAAAAAGTGAACGTCAACAAAGTAAAATATTATTCTACAATACTCCAGATAATAAAGTTCATAGTTTAAATATTCTATTTTTTATTAAAAATGTATCTTTTATTAGTTAAAAACTCACTTATTTTGCAGAAACCAGTATTTAAAAAATATTCACCTCCATAGTAAAAATTTGAATATATTATTAGAATCTGTTTTTTTTTACTTAAATTTAATCTTTTTAATGAAATGTAAAACATTAATCTTGTTGGTCCAAAAATCAGCTTGTTGGCTGAAAATTAAATTATTTGGTTGATTGTTAAACTTTTTTTCTTTTATTAAAACTTTAATTATTTTCTTCAAAATTGTTTTTTGTTTTGGTAAAGAATTCACTCTTGTCACTATAAATGTAACTATTCCAATTAGAGTTCAAATTTAATATTTTTAATTAAGAATTATTATTTTAAATTAAAAATTAATATTTTCGGGTTGAAAATTCGTCTCTTTTGTTTGGAAATTAATCTTTTGTGTTAAAAATTCATTCTTGTTGGTTAAAAATGCAATTTAATGGTTGAAAACTAAACTGATTTGGTTCAGGATTTAACTATTTTTTTGCAAATTTGTCGTTTTTGATAAAATTCAACTAGTTTTAATTTCAAATTAAAACCTTTTTTTGTTTAATTATTAACTGCTACATATTTCGTTGAGATTTATTTTTGTTCAGTTGAAAAATCAACTAGTTGTTTTAGAATGGAACTATTTCGTAAAAAATTATTTTCTTTTTGTTAAAGAGTTTAATTTCAGTTGAAAATTTAAATTTTTAATCTTAAATTATCTTCTTTGTAAAAAATTTATATTTTCATTTTGAAATTTCAGCTTATCTGAGTTAAAAGTCGAAAAGTTTTACTTTTAATTGAAGTTTTTTTCTATATATAAGTTAAAGATTCAACTATTTGTTAGAAAGTTCATATATTTTGTTAAAAATTTGTCTATTTGGGTAGAAAATTAATTTTGATTTTGAAAATTCATATTATTCTGTAAAGGATCGACCTATTTCGACCAAAATCGTCTTTTTTAGTTAAATTTAACTAGTTCAAACTTTGTTTTCTTGTTAAAAATTATTATTTTTAAATTGAAAATTAAAAATAACATGCTTGTTTGAAAGTTTTTTTTTATATGAACAATTAATATTTCGTTAAAAAACTCATTTTTTTAGTTTTAAAAATAAACTGTTTTTTAAAAATTCGTGCATTTTCGTATATAATTAATGTTTTTTGCTAAAAAATCATTTTTTTCTGGCGCAAAATTTAAATTATTCAATTTTTCTTGATTAGCTAAATTCTTCAGGTTAAAAATATTTTGTTTTAAATCATTCTTTTTACTGAAAGCTTAAAAATTTCATTTTTGCTTAGTATTTTTCTAATAAAAAATAAACTATTGCATTAAAAAATTGTATCTTCGGGCACAAGATTTATCTAGTTTGTTAAAAATAGTTCGTCTTTTTTAATTCCATTTTTGCAGATTTGATTTTTAAATATTTGTTAAAATAATTATATTTCTAAGTTGACAATTGAGCTTTTTGGTCAAAAATACATCTATTGGGTCGAATTCTTAATTATTTTGCGAAAAGTTCAAAATTTTTTTTTAATTGATATTATTTTTTTTTATCAAGGTAATTAAGGTAATTAATTCATTCCAGGCCAGGATTTGAACCGGAGACGCCACCATTTATGAGCAGACCGTAAACAAATTAATCCACCGGGGCTTCAGAAAATATTTTTTCGTTATTCTAATAATTGAGTTTATTTTTTCGACCAGGGTTATTAATTAATTAATTTCTAAAGTTAGATATTGCCGATTACTGGTTAAATAATTTTCTCTAGAAGCGAGAAAAAATCTGCCTTCGCCCGGATTTGACCGCGTGTCATTCTCTCGAAATCCGGGTGGAGATAGATTTCTTCTTACTTCTCCAAAAAAAATTAATTTGAGCACTAATCGGCAATAACTATCATTAGATTAAATATTTAAGGATTTTGTCGAAAGTTTAATTAGTTTGTTGAAAGTTTGATTATTGTTTTGAAAACTCAGCTATATTCTCTACAGTTTAATTCATTTTTTAAAAACTAAACTATGTTATTAAAATTTTAATTACTATTCTGGTATTTCTATTCTCTCGGTTGAAAATTCATATCTCTTTAGTGAAAATGAACATTTCGTTATAAAATTTTTAATTTTTAATTTGGATTGACAGTTTGAATTTGATAATCTTGATGTTGTGGTTGGACTAGACTGATTTTGAAGGCGAGCGACAGAGCAATTTGGAATTAATTGCGATTTCACCGAGATCAGAGCTGATGACGCAGCTAGTGATTAATGTTTGTCGGGAGGTGGGTTGTTCCCGTATGCGTATGGTAAGTCCTGTGGGATAACAGCCTCGTGTTTCGGATAACAGGGAATATCACGGGACACCCGAGCCAACGCGCCCGCCTGTGACAAACACCGGCTCCCCGGATTATACGATATAATCACTCGAAACCTGAGAGCGGTGGTCGCAAGGTAATTTCCGTGAAATATCCCAGAAAATCCATCCTGGATCTGCCCCCCCCCCCCCACAACCACCAACGGGTTTTGTAAAGACAGAGAGCTCGAAAATATAGTATCGCTTTTTGCTATTCGCTAACAGAACGTGCTTCGCTTCAAATCAGCTTATTAATGTTACAGCTGCACTCGGATTAATGGTTTTGCAACGATTATTTATTAGTGAGAATAAAAAGGGAAATAGAGAGGGAATTAAAAGTTGTCTCCGAAAAGGATATTCATTATTCAGTTCCATCTCTTTCAACTTTTACTTTTTACTTCTTACCGTGTACAATAATTTAAAGGAATCTGTATTATCATCAGCGGTAGTTACCATTAATCAGTATCAATACTATCGAGCTAACACACACTTAGAATAATAGAAAATACTTAACGGCATTACTGATTAAATGGAAAATAAATTCAAAAATTTAACAATTCAATTTTGCCTGAAATCGTCAACGTCGATCAGTATCAATATTATCGACCAGGGTAACAATTAAAATAACAAAAAATGCTGAAGGTCATTACTAACAAAATAGAATAAAAAATTAAAACTTTTGGTTTTGAATTTTTTTCTGATAAAGATCTACTCACTTCGCTCCACCGGGAATCGAAAAACAGAACTTTTGATTTAAGTCGCATGCTATTCCAATTAAGCTATTAGGGAGATCGAATGAAGAATTCTTTTTAGTAATACACGCTATCTCAAGTCTGGTGTTACATTTATGATACGAGTAATTTAAAGGAATCTGTATTATCATCAGCGGTAGTTACCAGTGATCAGTACCGATGCTATCGAGCTAACACACACTTAGAATAATAGAAAATACTTAACGTTATTACTGACTAAATGGAAAATAAATTTAAAAAATTGACCAATTAAATTTTTCCTGAAATAAAGATCTGCTTACTTCGCTCCACTGGGAATCAAATCATATAACTTCCCATTTCCGGTCGCGAGCGTTTCCAATTTAGCTATTAAAAAGATCGAATGAAGAGTCATTTTTCAGAAATAGACGCTATCTCAAAGCAGCTGTTACATTTATGATAGGAGAAATTTAAGGGAAACTCTATTACCAACAGGGCTCGTTAACGTCAATCAGTAGCAATACTATCGATCAAGGTAAAAATTAGAATAATATAAAATTCTTGAGCGCATTAATAACTAGATGAAATATGAATTAAAACATTTTTTTAATTAATTTTTTTTCTAAAAAAGATCTACTCACTTCGCTCCACTGGAAATCGAACCACAGAAATTCCGATTTCAAGTCGGGTGCTTTTCCGGGAGATCCAATAAAGAATCCGTTTCCAGAAATAAATACTATCTTAAGCCAGATGTTGCATTAAAATACAAGAAATTTAAGGGAATCTATATTATCATCAGGGGAAGTCAAAATCGATCTGTATCAATAATATTGACTAGGGTAACAATTAAAATAAGAATAAATACTGAATATTATTGCTAACTAGATAGAATATAAATAAAAAAATTTTGTCAATTTAGATTTTTTCTGGTAAAGATCTACTCACTTCGCTCCACTGGGAATCGAAAAACAGAACTTTTGATTTTAAGTCGCATGCTTTTCCAATTAAGCTTTTAAGGAGATCGAATGAAGAATCCTTTCCAGTAATACACGCTATCTCAAATCAGGTGTTACATTTATGATACGAGTAATATAAGGGAATCTGTATTATCATCAGAGGTGGTTAATATTGATCAGTATCAATAATATCGAACGAGTTAACTGTAAACAATAGAAAATACTTAACGTCATTAATAACTAGATGGAAAATAAATTTTAAAAAAATTTTAATTTAATTTTTTTCTGAAAAAAGATCTACCCACTTCGCTCCACTGGGCATCCAACCACAGAACATCAGTATATGTTAATATCTAATTAAATAAGTAAATATGTTTTTTTTAATCTGACTTGTACGATCATATAAGAAGATATTAAAATAAGTACAAAATTATTAAATACCTCCTACTTGCGTGCAGAATAAGTTAGAATTCAAAGAAACTCCTCCAGAGCTCAAAGCTTTGACAAGTTATG
>JAAAKG020139858.1:0-12252 GCA_010014905.2 Druon quercuslanigerum | reverse complement strand
CAAACTGATAAGTCAATCCAGAAGGGAATGACCTATCTTTATTTTTATGTGGTGTTCGATTTATCAATCCTACTCCCCGTCTGGAAGCCCTAACCCTTGCAGTTCTGAAAGTTTGATGGGTGGTGTAAATAACCTTGAACTACTTCATTTTTTTCTCTAAGAAGAATTAAAATAAATGTTTTTATTCAGGAAGAAGATAACACTACAATCTATTTTTTTCTAAGAACTAACGTCTATCTCCATGGTAGCGGATGAGATGACGGGCTAAGCAATTTCCTTTCACAAACCCAACAATGTATTTGAGTCAATCACCCTCCGGTGGATTGCATTAATTTTGACAATAAAGATTAATAATATTCCCCCTACGCCTCGGTTCTTTAGGCCCCAATTCCTATTAAAAGGAGAGAGAGACGCGAGTGAGATAGAGAGAGAGTAATACATAATACATAGAGAGACCACACACAGAAGTAATTTAACGAAATACATGATGGTTTCTGACATTTTTTCTTTGCAGCTGGAGCTTCGCCGCTGTCACGAAGCGTCGCTCACCACTTCGCCACTTCACGCACACCTCACGAGACGCGGCGCGCAAACTGTCACTCCACTCTAGTTCTGAGCTTCACCATAACTCTGGTTGCACAAAGCTAACTTGAATTTATAGATTTCCATCTTTCGGTTTTACACAGCTTAACGTCGCAAAAGCCCTCTTTGTTGTTCACTGCCTTCCGATTAGACGTACTTTTTGGAGCGACAACCCGCGAACCGCGCGCGAAGTAAAATACCGACGGGGAAGTTGGATTTTAATTCTGTGTTCCCCTCGAAACAATTGGTTCCGTTACCGGGAAGACGTGATGAACGACTGCCTCGAGGTGACAAGTATGATCCACCTCGTAGGCCATTGCATGGATGACTTTAGGTAGGGTTTATTGCTGATACTGCATGTGAACCTTGTCTGGCCACTGTGGGAACGCCGACAGGACGTGGTTTTCATGACTACGAAAATTCTGATTAAAAATTCTTGTAAGAAATTTAGATGTTAAATGAATATTTTAAAACCATCCATAGTTGACTACTCAGTAATTTAAACGAGAGAAAATCAATTTATTTCAATAAAAATCAGAGCCAATCAACTATCTCCAATCCAAAGCAGGTTCGATATCCTCGATAGTAAGGGGACAAAAGAGATTGATCATGTTTCTAATCACTTACTTCAATTTTAGGTGAAGTAAGGATGGTGATCAATTGTTATTCAAATAACTAAAATATGTATTTATATATCTGTGTGTAATTATGTTTTTAACGTTAATTTTGAGAGTATCGGGTTTCTTTATCACGTTACGATCGAATAATGACAAATATTTGTTTATTTCCGTAAGGCTAATTTTTTTTAATAATGTTTAATAAACAATAGCCTACATTATTTAGTTAAATTATTTGTATTGGAAAAAAGGGGAGCAGGTTTGAGATTCCTTACCAGAGGAGTTCAAATATGCCCTGGTGATAAGATCAGTCAATTGGTCTGTTGAAGATGGTGGCTTGGATTACTACTGATTATCTATTTTTCGATCGGTATTAAATCAGGTTAATATTTTTATTTTAGATATTTTGGGAAATTTTAAGAGTTGTTTACCCTTTGGAAAAATTGAATTTATTAATAATTTACATTGTTAATCAACATCTTATAGTCGCGCGTGGACTTAAGAGCATTAGGTGAGCATGAAATAGGTGGAGGTTCAATATATGTTTTCCATGCATTTCAGGTACCCGTTGTGAGCATTTAGTTGAATAATTTAGGATTGATAATCATTACTGATTTATTTATGTTATTATATATTGTTAAGGACTGTACGAATTTTGTTAATGAGGGTATTTCTTTAATAGGGGGAAAAGGGGTGGATAAGTCATTTTTGGCAATATCCGGCCATAGTCCCTACAGATCCCTTTCAAAGATTGCTTTATTATTGTAAAGTGATTGTGGCTCTTAATGTTTTATCTGAAGGAACTTTTCATTTCAGATAATTATTATTGTTAATATTAAGCGATTTGTGGCGAAGTACGGCGTGCATGTATCAGCACCGCAGGAAAAATTTGAAGTCGTTCATATAGAAGGCCTGACCGCTGTCCGCCTCCGTCCGTCTCGTTATACTCCTCTCTCCGCGCGGGGAGTCTAATAAGGTGTGGCTTAGACCTGTGTGCTGGTCTTGTACTTTCTCTCCCTGATTAGTGTCCAACCCGTTATAGTAATTAATGCAGAGCAAGACTGGTGCATCCAGCCTGGCCACCATGCTTCCTGACGAATCTGTTACACGGATATCATGAGACCTGACAATGAAAAGTTTGAGTTTCTCAACCCCCATGGGGTCCCTAATTCCGCTCTGATTAAATGCACTGTTCTGCATTCATCTAGTCCCAACTCCATGTGGATATTACTGGAAAACTTCTTTGTGACATCGATCACTTGCTGTAGTTTCTGGGATGAAGTAGCGTACAGCTTCAGGTCATCCATGTACAGAACATGGCTCACTTGATGACCGTCCTCATTATCATGAAATCTGAACACATGAGACATGCTGTTTAGTGTTTTGATCAATGGGTTCAACGCTAAACAGATCCATAGTGCACTGAAGGAGTCTCCTTAAAAAATAACAGTCGTAATGCGTATTGATCTAGTTATCTTTGATTGTCTATCATCAAAATACTTGATTCTTGTACCCAGAGGCTCTTCGTATGACTTAGAAAGTCAACAATTTGTGGGCGGATTTCGTAAAGTTTTAAGACTTCAAGCAAATAGTCATGCGGCACGGAAGGAAACGCTTGCTTGTAGTCAATTTTTTATGCTTACAAGCTTGAGTCATGGCAACAGCGTCTATAGGGAATAGATCTTTAGAGCCTCGCGAGTTTTTACAACACCCTTTTTGTTCTTCTGTAAGGAAGTCATTCGCGGCGCAATGAGAATATGTCTTATATGCAAAGATAGCTGTAAGCCATTTACAAATTGTTGGAAGACAGGCATTAGATCTGGCTGTTCACTCATGTTCTGAAAACACCCTGCTAAAAAGACAAACTACAATTTTAACCATGTTGCCGAATGATTTTAAAATCAGAAAGATTAAATACATTTTTCATTTATCTTATCACAGTTAAAATATAAAGCATGTCCCCCATATATATCAATTATTATATATATTACATTATATGATATTATATTACCAAATATTATATATTATTATTATATATTATTATATAGTATATATATTATATATGATATTATCAAATATTGACCCCATATCTCCCTTAAAGACCCCACTAAATCTCCTTTCGGGTCCTTCTTAAAAAAACTAAACAAAAAAAAAACAGTAAGATCAACTTTTAAATTGTTGAAATTCGGATTCTACTTTAAAATTTTCATTAGAAATTCACGAAGTAATCGCAATACTTTTTTTCATCGGTAAACAATTTTTTTAAATTTATTAACTTCTGCTGAAGGTGACTTCAAGCGCGTCCATAATAGTTCAAGTAGTATGTTAAACGAGAAGTTTAAGAATAAAATTCAAAATTTGAAAATAAATGTAAATTAATATATGTAATAATTAAATTAACTTAAAAAAAAGAAGTCAATTTTTTCAATTGGCAAGCAGATTATAAAAATCCCGTCTCGTAACCTCAAGGACACTGCTTGACTGCTCTCATTTGCATCGCAGCGTTTTTGTCTGATATTTCCCCTGCTTGGCGCTAGTATCTACACAACATTCCTGAAGTTACCGAAAGAATGCTTACTATCTGCTACTAAAAGAAGATGCACTTGAATCCGCCTTGTGCCCATTTTAATGACAGGTATTTTATTTTTTAAAGTTTTTAACGCTGCAAGAAAAAGTATTGCGGTTACTCCGTGTGACCAGTTTGCCAATACGTGCAAATTTGAGAAGACGGCGTTTTAATTTCGAATCATTCTATACGTGAAAATGCGGCGCAAATGTTTGAAGTCAGCGGATTCACTTCAATGTGTGAGAAATTAAACGCTTCAACACTGGTTAAAGCATCTTAATTCGTGAGAGTTAAGTGCACACCAATTCAAATCGTAACAGGAAAACCAACATGCGATGCATATATAATTTATTGTAAATGTTTAGTAAATTGTCCCGTAGCTCAATGTAAACAATGTGGATTGACACACGAAGGCTCTCTGGTTCATGTCTCGAAACATTTAGTTTTTATTAATTTTTTTTTAATTGAACTTGAGCACGCATTGATATAAATTCACACGCATTCAACTAGCAATGTCTTAATTCGTCTAAGTGCATCTCAATGTGTCTAAATTCGTCTAAATCAATTAGAAAAGGGGATTCAAGCGCACTCAAAATGTAAATTCGCCCTCATCCGTATAAATTCTTTCTTTTTTGCTGGGCAGATAATTCATGCGACGCATGTCACCCGCATGGTGTCTTTTTCATGTAATGTGTGCGTAAACGCGTACAGCTCACCAGCATTGAATGATGGTCACTTAGGTGCGAGCGCGATGAGTCGCATTTCGCGATCATGGAACATATAATACTACTAATGTTATCAAACTTCTGTGATTTGAACTACCATACAAATATACAAGTAATTCCTAAAATATTTTCAGGTATTGTAAAGGACCCCACACCCATCTATGGAAAATATGGTCCGAATTAAATTGTCTGAAACTGTAGTATATTGTAGTTTATAATATCCTAATCAAATAAAGTCCTTAGACACTGGATCCAAAAGACACCTGATTTCGAGCTAGGAGGGACCAAACGTCACTTTTTATGGACGCGAGAGGAGTTCCACGGACCCTCGATGACTTTTTGGCACCGCGCTCAAGGATCATGCTAAGGTCACTGTCGCTTCTATATTTTGTAGTTTAGGAGCCCCCGAAAAATAATATCCATGTCTAAATGTCGACGAAAGGGTACTTTTCCGTCGGTGTTGCATCGTATGTTGCTTTTCATGCAGGCGAGAACAGTTACACCGACCCTTGAGGACTGTTTGGCACCACGCTCAGGGATCATGCCGAGCTCTCTGTTTCCTTGATATTTCGTAGTTTGGGATCTCCTGAATAATAATAGCCATGTCCTAATGACAAGAAAGGAATACTTTTTCATGGATGTTGTACCAAAGTTACCGTTTCATGTACACTTGCGGAGTTCTACGGACCCCCTAGGACTGTTTGACACCAGGCTCAGGAATCATGCCGAACTCACTGTCCCTTGGATATTTTCTTGCTTGAGACCCCCTGAACAGCAATATCAATGTCGAAAGGTCGACGAAATGATACTATTCCATCGGCGTTGCATCGTACGTCGCTTTTAATGCAGATAAGAAGAGTTACAGCGAACACAGAGGACTGCTTGGCACCAGGCTCAGGGATCATGCCGAATTCTGTCCCTTTGATATTTTGTAGTTTAGCATCCCCCGAACAATAATATCCATTTCTAAAGGTTGACGAAAGGATACTTTTCCGTCGGTGTTGCATCGTAGGTTACTTTTCATGCAGGTGAGAAGAGTTACACCGACCCTCGAGGACTGTTTGGCAACCTGCTCAGGGATCGTGCAGAACTCTCTGTTCCATTGATATTTTGTATTTTAGGGTCCCCTGATCGATAATATCTAGAACTGAAGGTTCAGAGACGGATAGTTTTTTTGTCGGTGTTACATCGTTGGCCGCCTTTCATGTACTTATTCAATCTAATTAAACAGGTCCTATTAACCACATCGTCAAGACTAAAGTATGAGAAGTGTATCTGGGGTTATTCTAACTACTGTAAAAAAAATTAATTGGTAGTTTTTGGATTAGGCTAAAACCAACTGAATTTGATTAAGCATCGCTAATTATGTACGTACTTATTCAAACTTATCAATAAGGTCCTATTAACTGTGTCGTCAAGACTGTAATATTGAGTGGGTGCGTGCGGGCAGTTTATTTTCCGTAAAAAAATGAATTAGTGCTTTTCGGATTATGGTAACATAAAATGAATTTGAAGGTACGTTACCAAAAGCATAATTCCTCATTTAAATTACTTAATCATATCTTACCAACTACGTCGTCAAGACTTAAGTGTGAGGAAGGTGTTCGGGGGTAGTTTAACTACTGTAAAATGTTAATTGATAGTTTTCAGATAAAATTATACAAACTAAATGTGATTAAACATCACTAAGTGCGTACCTACTTATTTAAACTAATTAATCAGGTCCTGTCAATTGTAGGTGACGGAATCATTAAAATAGAATATCATAGAAACTAATTTATTTCTATTTCCATAGTTACTGCCTCCTAGTTTCCTATTCCCCAAAAGAGAACATGGTTTCAAGAGATTTAATTCCTTGTAATTGTATTGATAGGCAAACCTCAAAGATCTCTTTTATGCCGAAAGTGTTCATATTTCGATTTTATTTAATTCCATATAATCAGTTCACAAAATAAGTGTAATAAATTGTTTTAATGCCTTCATGTGAAATATAAGTTTCAAAATTTAAAATCTAATCAATTCAAGTCTGCCTCTCTAGAGTTAGATTTTTAGACGGAGGAAAAATCGCGCATTCATAGGAATACAAATTCTTAATTCTTCTGGACTCAACACTTATTACCAAGACTCCAAATTTTTGTCATCACCTGTGCTAAGTATGTGGAGTCAAATATTACGAAAAAAGTAAAAACAATGTCAAACGGTACACATTTATTCAGAAAAATGTAATTCTTGAAAATTTGTTTAAAAATTATATATAATTAAACTGTTTTTTCTCTTTTTTGTTGGAACCTCTTAAAAAGAAATTTTTAGGAGACTCTAACACTATATAACAATTACATTTTTGGTTTTCAGAAAAGAACAAGTATAGTTTTTAATACAGCTGTCAACGGACAACACATGTATCTAATCTACATTCAGGACAATGCTACATAGGCAACGATGAACAAATAAAGTTGTCATTAAAGGACTTGTACTTTAATCGACTTTTAGAAACATAAAATCTTCATGTTCTTTTTGGAATTTTTGGAAAGCTTTTAAAGTTTGGTTATTATTTTTAAATTTATTATTTCTACTGCGATTTGAAAATATTTGACTTACTTGTTTTCTAATTTTCAGCTTTTTATTATCTTGACCTTTATTTTTAACACAATTTTCAATATTTGCAACGATATTGTTTACTCGGATTTTATTAACTTGAGATGGGACATCAACATTTTTTTCGAATTAAGAAACAAAGTTTCAGCTATCTCCTCCTGTATTTGAACATTCGATACATTTTGAAACCATTTTTCTAATCTAAATTCCCTTTTTTTTATTAATTTCTAACTCTCTTTTTTAATAAATTGAATTTCTGTACACAATCTCGTCTTTTGATATATTTTATGTTACATAAACCTGGTTCTTGCGAATTTAAAAAAGGTGAATTGATTCCTCCTTTGTATGTCTTATTAAGCGATACTTTAAATTATTCAAAAAAATAAAATATGTGAATATCGATCAGATCAAAACCATCATGAAAAAGGGCATCACTATTTAAGCACACGACCGTTTATGCATATAGATTTAACTTGAATGAGAAAAAAGTTATAATGTTAGGAATAAAAAATATTTACTACAATAGAAATACTATGAAAATATTTTATAGTGTTAAAAATACAAATTCAGTAAAGTTATGAACAGACATCGAGAACTTAAGTATAATTTATCATTATTTAATCGAAATTTTCGGTTAAATTCCTTCTCTTACTAACGCAATTGACGCATGCGCAAACACTTGTTCTAACGTTAGTTCCTACATAATTTATTCTTATAAATCGGTCTCCAGATAACAAAATGTCGGCACGATGCACACCTTATGTGCCGGCACGCAGTCTGATTGACAGGAACACTGTTCAAGCACACGAGTAGCTTGGTGTAAGCGCCATTGCTGGCAATATTGCCTGGCTGACTGTCTGGCGAGCAACGTGCCGGCTATATGCCGGCTATATGGAAGCTCGAAATGTTAATGATTGGATTCCGTTACTTATAATTAAACATAATTATAATTATGTTTAAAAATATTACATTGAGGTGAATAAATTAAAAATATGTATATTTTTAAAGACATACTAGAAGGCTAGAGGATGTAGCCTGACAAATTACATAGACAAAAAATGTCGAAGGTTGCGAAAGTTTGAAAAAAAACGATGCCAAGGCCAAGGTGAATGTGGGCCAAAATGGGCGAATCATATATCTTTATTTTTGAACCTAACTTATAAATAGAAAGAATTAAAAATTACTTTTCAGAACTTACCCAATCGGAAAAATCAAAATTATAATGATAGTGACCCAAAATATGCCAAGCGATGGCAAATCACTAACGCGAGAGAAAGCGATCACTACAGATTATTATAAATATCTTTGCATCGACACACATTATATCGCGAAACCAGACGAGACGCGGAAAGCGTGTCAACTGGAAGAGCGCAGAGAAGGGGAACTGCACGCGCTTTTCAAATTATAATTCTTATCTCGATTTGAAATATTTGACCTTTTTATAAATAAAGAACATCTACTTAAGATAATATATTATTTCCAAGATTACTTTTTAGAATTTTTTTATATGATTTCCTAAAAATAAACATTATTGTTTATAATTGTTATAGAATATGTTGCTTACCTTAAAAAATTATTATTTTTATTTCAAAGTTTCGGTTTCTGGCACATTGATTCCGACTAACCTATGTTTTATGGCAGGCACATCGTTCCTCTGCCTTCGTGCGCGTAACGGTCTTCAAGAGCGTTTGCACGCACGATTGTGCCCAAGTGATGCTTTATTGCAGGCATGACGACTGCAGCCCATCGGGCGGGTGATGTGCTAGGCATTTTTGTTATCTAGGACTAATTCACAAAACAAATTATGTGTGTGCTCTTTCAGGATTCTATAAATCAATCAGTGATGCCCTACTGAAAATTGCTTCATAGGTTCCTATATAGGAACATACAAAGGATTTTATATAGGATCCTACATAGAATTCTACATATTTCAATTATAGGAAAGGATATAGGATCCTACAGAATACTGCTGCACATATTTGCAGGATCTAATACAGGAACCTATGCAGGATCCTATATAGGGTGCTATACAGGAACCTATATAGGATCCTATATACGGTCCTACCAAAGGATGTTCCCGCGTTGTCGTCGCGGTAGGGCTTGATCTCTCCTCTAATGACTTCGGCGGCATATGCTGGCGGTAGCGTAGCTACTGGTAGGGCCTTTCAAGCCAGACAGGAAAAGAAGGAAGAGGAGAGGGATTAATAGGAACATCTAGGAGAACGAACCCTGAAATCAAACCAAACATGAAGGGTATTGATAAAAACAATATATTCCGAGTGAGGAAAGATCTCACCGTTAATTCCGATCGGTTGCAAGCCACGGTGACCGAAGCCGGCCCTGAGAATTTGGGGGGTGGTGGGCAATCGCACAAATTGTCGGTAGAGGAGATGGAAGCTCTGGCGGGGATGGACTTTTCTAAGATGACGCCACTCAGAACCAGGACCTTTTCACTCTGTGATAAGGAGTACAGGGCTAAGAAGAATAGGCGAGACAGCACTCCGCAAGTGGAAAAAACCACGGATCCGTTGAGCGCAGGCGCATGCCAACCATTTATGGAGGCGTTGATCAACGAAGTGACGAAGATGGTGAAAACTCTCAGGGCGGCCTAGAAGCCGAAAAAGGGGTACGGCGAGATTAGCAGCCTTCTGGCTTATGAAGTCGAGGTAATACGATCGATGGATCTCCAAGGATAGATAAAAGAAATCGGAGAAGGAATCAGAGAAGAGAAAATGGAGGAGATAGTCAAAGAGAACGTGCGACTTTATCTTCAGGTTTGTAACCTGAGGGTGAAATGTAGCAGACTCTTGGCGAAAAAACGGCTCGAGGGTGCGGTAAGGTAATCAGCACCGGGCTCATCAGGGGAATATGTGAAGACCCGCAAAAGTTCAAGCCCCAGGTGGAGGGTGAGTGGACCGAGGCCTCAAGTAGTAGAAAAAGAAGAAAAAGCTGCCTAAAAAAGGCGTGGAGAAAACCGAGGAAGGGGCGATAAATTCTCCAGAACGGGAGAAACAACTCTGTCGTCCAAAGAGAGGCTATTGCCATCAAACCTGCTGCTGGGAAGAAGTATGCGTATATCCTAAGGGAGGTCCAGGCAAGTGTCAAGCCGGACGATCATGGTGTTTAGTCAGCACCATCAAGCACACAAAATCTGATGATGTGCTCATAGAGCTCAAAGCCAGAAAGGAGGACATAGAGCGGTTTCAAACCGCTCTGTCGGAGGCTCTTGCAGAGAACTGCGATGTTCGTCATCTCGTCCCAAGAAAAAAACTCGTGGTATATGACTTTGAGTAGAATACCGAGGAGGTAGACATTGCGGAAACTCTCAAAGCGATCAACTTGACCAAAAGGAGAACTGCCGGGTGAAGGCGCATAGTGTTGAAGACCAGTGTTGCCGTTGCCACAGTCCCGGGCACATTGCTTAGGAATGTACCGGAGAAGGTCTGGACAATGCCTGGAGAATGTGGCACCGCGACCGCCTCCTTCAGCAAAAGGAAAACCATAAAGCTTTTCTGAATGGAGTGAGCCGTTAGACTTTGAAAGCAGGAGTTTACTTTCGACAAAATGCGTCTGTGACCAATGACCTTGCAGTAATGCTAGCGCGGTTCCGGGGTCTTTGATAGATGCGGGCGGAGGGGTTTTAGTCGGTAAAAATCCGAACTAACCGGGCTTCAGCTGAGTGTCTTTTGAAGATTCCCCCTCCTCATACAAAAAAATATATATATGGTCCTATGCAGAAACCTATATAGGATCCTATGTCATTTCCTATAAGTGAAATATATAGGTTCCTGTGTAGGATGCTATATAGTTTCCTATATAGGTAAGAAGAGAAGAATTCAGAAGAACTATGTTAACATGGAAATTATATTAATTAAAAAATTTATAAGAATTTTAATTATTAATTTTTGTAGAAATTGTTGATGTAAGTTTTCTAGAAAATTTATTATTATGGGTCAATATAAACCCGCAGCGATTATTATGGATAATAAGGGCAATGATAAACAAAGAAGGGGCAACGGATTTTTCCAAAAAATCCTAGAAGAATGTGGTGATATTGTCCCTTCAAATCTCAAGAAATAGTCCAAGGCAAGTGTCACCCTAGCCAAGAATTCCAACCAGCGGATCTTTCTTCTTCGATGCAGGAGAGAACGTGTCCCCCCAAAACATATAAATCTACACGCGTTTCAATCGATCAGGATTGATAACAACTCAGTTGCACGAAGGTATGCATCTAATGTAACAAAATTTAAAATGTCTACTTTAACTGATGAGATAAGAGACATTTGCATCTCCGTACACAACCTAAAATGTGAATTAGTGAAGTTGCGTCTAACCATATAAAAAGTCTCACACGTGATAAGTATGAACCTTTTTTTGAGTTTGAATCAAAAAAAGCTAAAACAATTTTCGAATCACGTAAGAAAATATGTAGACCCAAATTTCATAGTCTTATGAAAATAAGCAATAATTATTCAAATAATTATCAGTTAGAATTTAAAAATTTTGAATCCAATATTAACGATACTAATCTTACTTGAAACATTCCTACTGAGGAGAGAAGCAAATTTGTTAACTTAACCAGTACAAAAATTCCTGAATTCGTAGGGAGAACCGCCAGTCTGGGACAAAGTTCGGTTTGCCAATTCCCATTCATAAGTTACCGATAAAACATTTTATTGTTGATTTTGAATTCAACATAAAAAAAACATCAAAGAAACAGACCGGAATAAAGCCAGATTAAAATTCGTCAATTGCATCAGTAGTTTCGCCCAAAAACCAAATTTGAACAAAAATCCCATGAATGAATTTCAAAAACAAGTTAATGCGGACAAAGGTAAAATTTCAGTAGCTATGAATAAAGATGAGTATGAAGCAGATTTAACCTTCATGTTGCCAGACAAAAAAATTTATAAACAATTATCTAAAGAGCCCACACACGAAATTGAAACTAAAGTCAATAACTGCCTCTTTGAAAGCCCATAATTCCAATCCTTCCCGATGTTATGGACTAAGAAAAACTCACAATGACCCCAAACAGCTCAGACTGATCGTTTTATTTATAAGCAGTCCATCTTACAATTTTTAGATTCATCTGGAATTCTCGTGTTATTTATTTAAATAACACGTTCACTCCGCAACACTGCTCCGACCCAGGCTGCTGATCAAT
>JAAAKG020139857.1:0-12252 GCA_010014905.2 Druon quercuslanigerum | reverse complement strand
AAAACCATTTTTTCATATTTGTTTAAACAATTGCGTTTTAAACAAAACCCATCCACTTCTCGTAAAAATAACCGGTACCATTGGATTCAACGGGTCAAAATACATAAGATTAACTAGTTTTTACCTTTTGCCTCTTAAATGCATACGGGAACATACCCAGCTCCCGGACTAAATTATTAACTCAGAATTGGATAACTTTTTCTGATCAAGCTCATCTTCTCCCAATCTAGAAACTAAATATCTCGTTTGCAAGTTTTTATTTTTTATGTAAACTCAAAATTGCACTTTTATCGTGTTCCGAAACCGAGCCTGTTTCAATTTTTGGATACTGTCACTTTGAGCTTGTAAAATTCCACATTTCATTCTCTTTTGCTGTCCTATATAATCCCCATTTTTCGGTTATATAGTTCTCTACTGAAACCCTTCAATTATATATTATTCCCATCGCTTTTCTAAATATCAATTCACCATGTTATTTCCCAGGATTATTAGTGAATATTGAAACAAATAGGCAAATAGTTACAAAAAGTATAATAAAACATTAAAATGTTGAAATGCGATCTTATTCGGTGCAAGTACCAAATATCAAGATTATCTCACCTCCTCTGTTATGGAGAATAACATCAAATGCAGGTTTGCGGTTGAACTAATTGTATCGTTCCGTGCAGAAGATCAGTTATAACACTGTATGGGAAATTTAAAGGATAATTTGCGTTACCTGAATTCAGTAAAGCGTTTTCATGGGGCGACAATAAAATAGTTTATCTCTTATGTAATAATTCATGTGCTGTATGGGCAATGTGCATTTTATTTTCTCCTATACCAGAAATACATTCATTTTATTTCTATCTAGAAAATCGATGTAACGATATGTCTTGAAAATATCGCAATTATTATTGTAGAAAACCTGATTGGCTTTTCATGACGTGAAGTTTTTTTGTTCCCGTGAAAATTATTTGTTTCTTTTTAAATTATATTTCAAAGAAAAATTCACAAATTTTAACAAATTTAGATTATTTTAGCGTATTATACCAAACAATGATATTTTAAAACAAAATACCACTGCGAGATTGATATATTCACTATGGGTGTATTTATTCGCACTATCAGTGTATTTATTTGTGCTCATTTTATGAGAACTTTGGTCCCCCGTAGGTATCAAATAATTTTGCTCCCTCAGAAAGGAGGATTTTTCTCTAATAAAAGAAAAAAAATATTTACAATATTTTTGAAGCTTATGTTTCTGTCTTACCGAAAATCTTATTTTCTGAAATTCAGAGAACCTATCAAAGTGTCAATCAAAGTGTTCTGTTAAATAAACAATTTTTTAACTCTCGTTAGTGTTATATTCCAAATTTAAAAAAAAATTCTTCATATAAACAATTTAACGTTTTTTTAACTTTCTAAGTCGGAATTGATTGATCAAAAATGCGAACAATTGTATGAAATATAATGCTCCTATATTCCCAATTTTAACAAAATCCTCTTAAAAACAAAGTAAATAATTTGGTTTAAAAAAATTAAAAAGGATAATAAATTACAATTACAATTTACAATTTTGGCTTACGTTAGGTTTATACACCAGAAATTAAAATTTTAAAACAGATATGTTTTTTGTTGAAAATTGGTATTTTTAATGAAAACAATTATATTTTTTAGAAGATTCACTACTTTTAACAATTTCAGGTTCTGTTGAACCTTTTACACTGTATGTCTGTGTTTTTAGCAAAAATTATTGGATTTCTAAGATAATTTTATTCTGGTCACGTTTTCATCGGAAATCGGTCATTTTTAATAAAAATCATTTAATCTTACAGAAGATTTACAATTTGGAACAATTTTTTGTTATAATGGGTGATCGTTTTTTTGTGTGGAAAATTGGTATTTTTAATAAAAATAATCATAACGTATTTTCGATAATCATTACTCTTTAGATTATTATTCAATCACTAAAACACTTATTGTACAGTTTTTCATTTTGCTAACATTTGTTACTGGAAATTGGCATTTACAATGAAAATATTTTTGGATTTCAGAGAAAGTAAACAATTTTCGATGAATTTTGGGTTTTGATCGAATTTTTTACCGGAAATCGGTATATATTTCAAAGAACATTTACCATTTGTAAACAATCATAAGTTTTTTAACATTTTTTAGTAGTTTTTTTAGAGTTAGAATCTGACACAAGTTTTTTATGTAATTTTAGTGCACAATTGCCATTGACAATATAAGATTATATGATTTCAAATAATAGTTTACAATATTTGACTAATAATAGATTCAGACTAAACGTTTGGAAATTTGAGAATTTCATTATAAAGGAAGCAAAATTGTATAATTTCGAATTCAAAACATTAAAAATTTAACAATTTAAAATTAAAAACTAAATTAAATGTTTTAAAGTTAAAGCTTCTGAAAGTCTGGAATTTAAAATTTTTATTACATAAAAATTATAACTTGACATTAAAATTGATTAAACTCATTTGTTCATGATCATAAAATAAAATCAGACATTCCGATCATTCAAAATGAACTACTTTTTAATTAAAAACCTTCAATATTTGTTTATTCTAGAAATAAGTCAACAATAAAAAGTAATTTTGAATGGGAAACATTACGAATGAAAAAATTTCTACTACCAGACGTTAAATAATAAACGAAGCCGAATATTGCGTCGAACTAGAAAAAAAATTTCTTCACCAAGAATTGTGATGTTAAACATTTTTTTTATTCACAACTGTACTTTAGAAAATTAAAAAATTTCAATTTTAATTGCAAAATTAAAACTTATGATATATTCAATTACTGAAGTTTCAATTAGTTTATTTATTATTAGTTTCTCAATTTATTATTAGTTAGTTTATTATTTATATGTACTTTAATTTTGATCTAATTTGATTTTAAGCAACACAATTCTAAAGTTTGGAATGTTCAATATTTTTTAACATTTTCAAACAAAAAAAAGTTTAATTTTCTAGTTCTCTTTTTTGAATCTTCTAATTTTTAAGACATGAATTTGATAAATTATTGTCTTAGTTTTTCATTGTTTTTAAATTCAATTTGCAGGAAACTAATTTAAAATTGTTTACTTACAAATCCTTCAAATAATTCAGAAAAGAAAGGTTACTGTATTATAAAAGCGAAAAAAAAATTAAAAAGGTCGATTTAATAAAAAATTTATCATGATATTTTAATTATTTTAATTAAAGACATAAACATGGCGAAATTTTAAATTTGGAAACCTTCAAGTTTTAAACTAGATATTTTTGAATTTAAGCTTTCAAAGCAAAAAACCTTCGGTTTCAAGGACTCAAAAGTTAAACTGTGTTAGAATTTCATATTCAAAAATATAATTTAAAAATTAAACTATATAAATTTCAAAGGTGATGAAGTAAATGTAATTAATAACATGAAAATTAAAATGCTTTAAGTGAAAACACAAAATTATTTAAGATGTCAAACTGGTGTGTAACATACAACTGTCACATTAACGATTAAGCCATTTCTCTTTCGGGACAGGCTTTACTCACTCGGTGAGGAAGGAATAAATTTTTAGATGGATCTAGAATTCCCCTGTTATTTATTTGATTAACGCGTCCCTTTCTCAACACTGCTCTGTCCCAGGTTGCTGATCAATCTTTCTAGTAATCACCCCACGTGAAGAGCCTTACAAAGTCAAGAGTAGTAATCAAAAACAAATATTACGTTTCAACTTTCTAGTGTCTGGTGTAGGACTGACGCTGCTCAGCCATCCAAGAACAATAAATAAAAGCTCTAAGAAGGAGAGGTCGTGAGATATGTGTCGCCGATTCGACTAGGACTTTACAGGATGAAAGTTCATAAAAATCCATTAGGTCCGTATTTTTTTCTTTCGATTTAAGGGTCCTTAGTTTCCGAGATAACGAGATTTGCGTATTTATCCTTGACCCCAGACTTCACTATGTACTGGCCACCGCGACGAGTCGAGGGCTCGAGCGTAAACACTTAAACCTCGATATCTGAGAAACTAAGTCCCATTAGATCAAAAGAAAAATACGCACCTCTTGGTTTTTTATGTACTTTCACCCTGCAAAGCTCCAGTCGAATAGGCGATACACATATCGCGACCTCTCTTTGTAATTTCGGTCTGTAAGGTCTGGTCTGGCCAGGCCAGCGCCAAAAGATTTTTCCACAAGGTATCTATGAAAAAGTGGTTTCTTTCAGCAGAATTACTGTATTATGAATAAGACAAAGTAAAATAAAAAATATACGATTTTTCTCTATTACTGGAAAGCATAAAGCGTTGAAAGTACTTTACGCCGTAAAATGGCGAAGAGTAACGGACCTTCTATCTTTTAACAAAGATATACTTTTCTATATTTTAATTCTGCATTTTGCACCAGTAGTTAAAGTCTCATTGTTCTTTTTGCCTCAACAGCGATGACAGTTTGCGTGAATTATATTCTCGTAGAAAATGCAAGGACCCACAACTTGAGAAGTTCGTGAATTCATGAAAACGAATCCGTTTTTAATATCAAAGGAATTTCTTCAGGAACGAGTGGTCCGCAAAGCTCTTCGACTTACGAAAGGGGCTCTTTAGGTTGTTATATATAGTTGACTACTGTATTTATTATTATATACACTATGCCTAGGTATAATCTATATGAAAGCCTTTAATAATGGAAAAGGTTATAATAAAAGTTCCTTCAACAAATATTGTCTCCATCTGACTACAAAAGTTTGCAGCATAATTGTAATTTTGTTTAGTAGCGAGTTTTGAGTTAAACTGGCTTTGAGTTGGAAATGCATCTTATTGCTTTATAACTTGAGACTTTTTAAAGGAAAGTGTATCGATCTCGGATATTCCAAGTTTTCTCATCTGAAAGTTTCTTCTTTATAATGAGATTTTTGTTTGGAATTTTGAAATCTTTCTTCTTGGCTATAACAATGTATTCTAAAGGGAGGATTTATCGGCTTTGTTCAAGTTCCCTTCTAACGATTCTTCGAAGACTTGTGGGAAGCAAACAACCCACATGTTACAAACACGATAAAAATGTCTGGTAAAATCAGCCAATCCATCTTTTTGTCCATAACATTGCTTTAAATCCCCTTTCATCAGAAAATAGAAAATATTTTCCATTGTTTACACAGGGCTTCTACCCTACCCTGGAAACCTGGAATTTTTCTTAATTTCTTTTTAAACTTGGAAAGCAATGTTTCTTGATTTGATAAAGTAGCTTTATGTTATTGTATATAAATATTTTGTTAGAAATTAGTTCCTTTTGTTTGAAATTATTTTTTTAACTGAAAATTTAAATACTTCATTTGTGACTGGAAATTTGATCGTTTTTAGTTAAAATTTATGTCTTTTGTTAAAAAAATATTTTTTGTTTTGTTCATCATTTTGGTTAAAAATTCATCTCTTTGATTGAACATTATTTTCTTAATTCAAAATTTAACTGTTCAATTTTTGGTTGTCAATTTATCTTTTGACATTCTCATCAGAGAAGCTATTAGATTTATTTGGTATTTATTATTATTATTATTATTATTATTATTTACTTGTTATAATCTTTAAGTGTCCTAAAATAATTGTCAAGTTCGTTAGCCGGCCATTTTAGAAAGAAATTCAAAAAGTCAAAACATTTTCAAAATTGTTGAGACCGCTTTTTTTTTAATTTAAAAATGCTATGTGCTGAAAAATAAAAAATTTAAGCCAAACTTTGCACAATAGGAAAAAAGTCTTGAGAAGAAAAACGTTGATTTTTGAATGCCATATAAGAGCAAAAAAAATAATTAAAAATAAAAAATTTTATTTTGCGGTCCAACTATACAATATGCGACAAAATATGAGAAAAATTGCGCATCTAAAAAACATCTATATATTTTTTTAACATTTTTTGATAGGACGTATAGTTTTTGTTTTATTCGTAAACAGCGAAATTAAGAATTAAACAAATTAAATTTGTTGACAAACGACACAAGCTACAAGAAAAACAACCAGACAAAAGTTGGTTATCCAAAAAAGAGCTAAAAATTTGTCACCTTTTTTTTGATAAGATGCAATACAAAATAAATAAAAAATAATTTCTTTTTTGAAAAATGACAGATGGTATGAAAAAAATGAAAGTTTAAAATTCAACTTTTCCGGATAAACATTCATAATTTTAATTAAAAATGTATCTTTTTCGTTCAAATTCAACTATTGCAGTTATAGATTCAACAGTTTAGTTAAAAATTCGACAATGCATTATTTTACTTGAAATATAAGAATTTTAGTGCTCGGAAAGAAAATAATATAGTACCCAAATTAATTTTAAACGAAGGAATTTTTGGCCGAAATGTAAAGCCTGACACAAAACATGTAACGTTCTTTTACGCTTTTGTGTTGAAGTGAAACTGTTATCATTTACTTTACTATTTCAATCAATAAAATAAAAAAGGACTGATTCTTGGTTTTCTTAATTTTTAAGAATTTTGAGTAAGAAATAGTTTAATCAAGTTATTCTGACAATGGTCCTGAACAATAATTATTGTATCCCCCATTTCTCGTTCTAATTGTCTATTCTCATGCGTCATGAGCACTACAGGTGGAAGTAGCGTTGACAGGACAAATTAATAGCCAAATAATGCGTTGTAGGTAAGGCAAGATGAATTATCTAACGTTCCCAGAGAGGGAGGAATTTCCGGAGGGTACAGCGTTAGCAGATGTCTGGCGTATGTCTGTGTAGATGTCATTTTCATCAAATGGATTTAGAGGATATTCTCGTGGTATCCGCAGGCTCGTTTTACGTATGCCGGCACCGTACCTATAACGTGCCTATAACGTACGTATAACGTCCTCCGGACATTTAGGAACATCTACCTTTTAGTGTCTCGCTTTTCGGAAACCAGTTCATCTCCCGGGCATTATGGGGCACTGAGGTATAAATTTAAATCGCAGATCTCTCGAAAATAAATGCATCCCTTCTCTGCTTGTTCGTCCCTGAAGATTTTCTATAAGTCAGGGCCAGTACACGGAAAAAATGTGTTTTATTTAAAGTATAGAATGTTGTGCGATTGTCAAAAAAAGTTATTTACCATTTAGGGATGACTTCTGCGAAACCCCCTACTAACAAGGAGACCCCCCCCCCCAACCCGACCTCACCAATTTTAATAATTTTTGGATATGTTGTAGGACCCTAAAGTTTGCCTGAAACACAATTTTTTTATATATCTCGGCATCTAATGGATATTTTTGAATGAAACAAAGCCGAAAATAATTGCCATAAGAAGTTTAACATACTAGTTATATTCATGATCCAAGAGCTTGCAACCCTTATTTTATATTTAAAAAAACTGAATATTTTATTAATATTTTTATTATAAAAATCAGGGTATGAATTCAAAAAAACTAAGCAAAGCATTTCCGTGTACAATATGGAATATTTGAGTTGACTTATTTCAGGACTTTTGAAGTAATCACCCCCAAGTATTGTTACCTACCCGTTGAAGTGGTCGACCACATGTAAATAGTGAAAAATACATTTTTGTCTTGAGATTTATACCACGTGTAAACAGAATGTGATTTATAACAAATTCAAATAAATTATAAATATTTTGCAATAAAAAGCCGCACCTAAAATTGGATTATCCAATGTAACAACTGGAAGTCTAATTAATATTTGTTAATAAAACTGAATAAAAGTTCTTTTTTATAAGAGGCTTCATCCCTTTATGTTTTCTTTCCATATTTGAGTTATATTAGATTATTCTAACAAAATTTCGACCGTAATGATAATATTCGTAAAAATGTTTAAAACAGCATACGCTATTATGCTTTTATGCATTTTTTTATTATATTTTTTATATTTTCATTTTGTTTAAATATTAATTAAAACTCGAGTTAGCCCAAACAATCCACTTCTGGGAGTAAATAGTTCATACCCTGATTTTGATGATAAAAACATTTATGACAAAATAGTTTTTTCATAAATACAAAACAGAGATTGCACCCCGTTCTGTCAAAATTACATCTTATATACACTATTGTCGGAAATTATGAGATCGATTGACGCAAGCACTATTAAAAATCACTGCTGGCTTTGAACCACGATAACTCAGCGAAACAAGATGACAGGGCATTTTTTTAAAAATAGTTGGAAATCCTATGAAATTCCACGTCTAGTAATATCAAACAGATTTTTTTTGATACGCTGAAGAGAATACAGCGCGTGATAAGTTTAAAAAAAATCTAGATTTTCTAAAATTTTGTACCTCGACTTCAACTTTTAGCATGAACTAGGAAAATTGTAGCAAAAATCTAAAAATTATACGACATAGAGCCTAAAATTTTATCTTTAATTTAAGTTAAAGAAACTTAAAAAATCTTCATTTTTTCCCGAGATACGATCAAACATGTTAAATCGTATCTGAGACCTGAGTTGAGTTTTAGTCGCCGATCACGGTTCTCGGCCGGTCTGTTGATCACCTTCTTCGTTGAGGCAGAACCGAATAGGCCACGCACAGAGGTGGTGCTTCATTGGGGCTTTATTTTGCAATTTTGATAATCAAAAAATTAAATAACGAGCAAGTTGTTTGTGCAAAAAAAAATGTTTGTGTAAAAGAAAATAATAAACTACTTATTAGAAATTGAAATTATAATTTTCATTACACCTACACACTGCTTTATATTTAATTTATTTTGAAAATTCCATTATTATTCACTTTTAATATTTTTTAGTGTTTTTCATGTAAATAATTTATTTATAATTTAGCTGCTTTATTCGTTTGAAAAATACTTTAATCTCGTAACAATATATCTACAATTTTTATTAATATTCTAATTGATAAAAATTTTTAAAAATAAAAAAAATTCATTATTTTTTTTATTCTTTAATATGGGGATAATTCTGAATTTAAATAATTGTAAATAATTTAAAAAACAATGAATAATTTAAAAAATTTACAATAATTTGAACTAAAAATTACTGATGAGCAGAATCAAAAGTATAATAAAGTCACAATCAAGCACCACCTCTGTGCGTGGCCTATTAGGTCGTCGACTAAGACTCAACTCAGATACAATTGAACATTTTTAATCGTATCTTGGGAACCAATTAAGATTTTTCAAGCTTCTTTGGCTTAAATAAAAGATAAAATTTCAGGCTCTATGTCGCATAATTTTCATATTCTTGCCACAATTTGCCTAGGTCATGCTAAATGTTGAAGTCGAGGTACAAAATTTTAGAAAATCTAGATTTTTTTTTAAACTTATCACGCGCTGTATTCTCTTCAGCAGATAAAAAAAAATCTGTTTGACATTACTAGACGTGACATTTCATAGGCTTTTCAACTATTTTTTTAAAAATGCCCTCTCATCTTGTTTCGCCGAGTTAGCGTGGTTCAAAGCCAACAGTGACTTTTAATAGTGCTTGCGTCAATCGATCTCATAATTTCCGACGGTAGCAAATGGGGCTTCTTATAATAAATATTTTTAATTTGTTTAAATAAAAAGTAATAATTAGATGTTAAGCACTCGAAAAAAATTTCAGTTGAACCATTCAGAATTCTCGTTAATTCAACTAGAGTAGAGTGTTAAATATGCCCTTACTATAAATAATTCTAGTTAAAAGTATCAGAAGTTTCTGGTTGACAATTTTCTAGTTAATATTACCAGAAATTCGCGTGAATGTATCCAAAAGTTCTGTTAAGGTTAACCAGAAATATGTATCAGACAATTTTCTGGTGGCAAGAATACAAAGTTCTGGTCAACATAACCAGATATTCTTGTAAACTTAACCAGATGTTCTCGTAAGCTCAATTAGATATTCTGGTAGACATCGATTTTCGACTATTGAATTTTGATATTCTTCTACCTTCATGGATTTTTCCAAACCCCCCCTGAAATTGCAAACTTAGAAAAATTTTTGTTTGAATAAAAAAAAATCCTATGAATTCATATAATTGAATCAAACAAATGTTTTGCTTTAATTAAAAAAGGTTTATATAATTTTAAAAAATGAAAATTTTTTGCGTTATTGATTGACAGATATAATTTATTTATTGTGTTATTTAAACAAAAAATTGACTTTTATTAGAGAATGCATTTGTTTAAAATCTACTTTTTTGAATTCATGATCCTGTGATTGATTTGATGGCATTGGTCTTTTTTCAGTGTTGTATTATTCTTAACTCTGATTTACTGTAAAATCTTAAATTAATTGAAAAATGGACGCAATATCTCTAGTTTAGGAACTAATTGAATTTTGGGGCTTTTACATTGGGGTTTTTACATTACAAGGTCTAACTCTGGTTCATTTCTCATTACCCTAATTTATAAATACTTAATTCAGAAATGAGAAGCACAGAGTTTCTCCTTTTACATATAAAACGATAATTATGATTCACAAGAAACATGTTATTGAGCTTATAAATTATTTTTATAAAGAATGCTCAATTTTTAAGTTAAGTGTAAAAAATATTTACCTCACTTAAACAAAATTGTAATTAATTTAAAAATCATATATTCAACGTAAACAAGAACTTAACTTAATTTAAACAAGAGAATTATTTAAACAAACCCCATACTGTAGAAATAATTTTTTTGATTGAAACAAAATTTTCTTGCTTCAAACAAGCATTTTTCTCAGTGCATGGACCACATGTTACATTTTCCAAACAAAATAATATAACCAAAGTTTCCGACAACGAAGTTCAGCAACTATTTTCCGCTTCGCTAAAATTTCGTCTCTCTGTAATCTATATGTAAAAATATGTATTTTCTGAAACTATTCCTTAGGACCAGATGCGTCTAGTAACTTTAACTAAAAATTTTTTTGTTGAGTGAATTATATTGAATAATCCACTTTTATGGATAACTTTTTCACCCCTTTATTACTATAGTTGCAAAAAAGTGTTTTTTAGAAAATTCCTGAAACACGTCAACTCAAGTATTCGTTATTTTAAAGGAAAATGCTTTTCTTAATTTGTTTGAATTCATACCCTGATTTTCATGATAAAAATATCCATAAAAAATGTAGTTTTTTTAAATATAGAATTAGGGTTGCATCCCTTTGGATCATAAATAAACCTGCTATCTAAGGCTTTTTATGACAAATATTTTCACTTGGTTTTATTTAATAATATCCACTAGATGCCGAGTTATATAAAAAATGATTTTAAGGATAAACATTAAGGGTAGTTTTCACCTCTTAAAATTGGATGTCGGCACATAAAAATTTACGTGCCTCTTATTTTGTCAAGTACTACAACATATCCAAATTTATGAAAATCGGCGAAGTCGAGCTCGGAGGGTCAGCTAAGTGATACGAATCTGTAAATTTTTAGTCGAATAGCGTACGAAATTTTGTAAACGGCTAAACATGTACATGTCGCCTTTCAAGATGAAGGAACGCACTGAACAAAAAATGTGCATAACGTTTAGCCAAAAACTTAGCCATTCATGTTCCGAAACTATAGTAATGATTCGGAAAGTGTATGGTGAGGGGTCTATGAGTGATACTTAAGTCAAATAGAGGTTCACGTAGTTTAATAGTGTCCGTACTTCAGTGGAAAGTGACCCTCGCTCTGGCTGGACCTCAACGGCCAAAACACCTCAAAATGTGATAAGACTTCTAGGAAAACAAATGGATTCCGGAAACTATTTTTTTTTTGAAATTTTGACCCTAATTTGTGGAAACGTGGCCATTTGGTCCTTCACCACGACAACTCTTCTGTCCATTCATTGCAGCTTATTCAGAAATTTCAGGTGAAACATGGCCATTTACAATTACAGCAGCCCCCATCTGGCTGTTTCACAAATTAAATCATCATGAAAATAGAACAGAATGCAACGAAGCAGCTGTTAATTTTTCTGAAATGTGTCTTTAAGGAGTGCTTCCGAAAGTGAGAGGATTGCTTGTCTGATAGTTTCTGAACAGACCTCGTTGAACTAAGGATAGTACTTTTGGACGAGCACCAAAATGTTATTAAAATTGAAAGCATCCATCTTTGAATATGTATAAGAAATGCGCCATTAAGACAAATTTTGCGGCACATTAATAGCTGTGTTATCAGCTATCAAAATTGGGGGGGGGGCTGGCGTCATTTTTCTTAACTAATAACATTTTGTTAAATTCATCATAGCTATCCGTCATAACTTCAAATGCACTCAAATGCGCCACCGCTGAAAAATTTGCGCCAGCTAATTAAAAAAGACATCATATTTGTGAGGGGGGGGGGGGGGGGGGGGGGAGGGGAAAGAAGGTTTTAAACCCTCAAAAGGGCTGGACA
>JAAAKG020139856.1:0-12252 GCA_010014905.2 Druon quercuslanigerum | reverse complement strand
ATCAAAAATAAATCCGTTAAATTTTCATTAAAAAAAATTAATTTTGAATAAAAAACAATCGAATGTAAAACAAAATAGTGAAATTTTCAACCAAAGAAATGAATTTACAAACAAAAAGAACAATATTCTTTAAAAAAAGTCGAAATTGCAACAAAATACATAAATTTTCAGCATATACTTAAATTTTCAACTAAAAAGATAATGTTTCAACGAAAAATTGAATAGTTGCATTTTCAGTTAAAAAATAATTATCAACTCCAAAACATCAAACTTTCAACAAAATATTCAAATTTCCAAGCGAAGAATTAAATTTGTGAACAAATAATTTAATTTTCTACCGAAAAGAGAAATTCAAAATTTTAAAACAAGAAAAATATTTTTTTTCAACAAAATAGATCAATTTTCAACGAAAACTGGTTAGTTTATCAGTTAAAAAAATAAATTTACAACCAGAAACTTTTCAGAAAAATAGTTAAATTTCCAAAAAAGTACATGAAAGAAAAGAAGTTTTACCAAAAAATGCATATTCATCCAAATAAATGAATTATTGATTAAAATAGATGAATTTTTAATCAAGAAGAATAATTTTCTAACAAAAAAGATGAATTTTTGACTGAAAAAGGTAAATTTTTCAGCGAAAAAAAAACAACAAATTTTGTACAAAATTGTTAAATTTTCAAATAAAAAATTTCAAATAAAGAAAATTAAAAGAGTTAAATTATCAACCTAAAAATTAATTTTCTATATCAAAAAAGATTAATTTTCAACTGAAAAAGATAATCAAAAAAAAAACTTCAACAAAATCGTTCAATTTTCTAACTTTAAAAATGAACATTAAAACTAAAAATGGAAGAAATGAATTTTCAACTGCCAAATATTATGAATTAAAACAATCGAATTTACAACATAACACTTAAATTTTTATACATATAGTCGGAATTTGAATTAAAAAAGATAAATTTTCAACCAAAAATGAAATGAAATGAATTCTGAGTTGAAATTAAAAAAAGATCACAAATTTTTAAAATTATTTTGTAAAAATTTTAAAAAGGGTGTAAAAGATTTGAAGCAAAATTTTACAATTATGCCATGTTATATAATTCTAGAAAAAATAAGGAACATAATTATTATTAAGCATAATTGCGCAATTTTGTTGCTCAATTTTTTGTTATGTTTATGTTGGTTTAAAAAATGTGCTTTCAAATTTTAATAAGTTTAAGAAATATTCAGAAATTTTGAAACGATTTAAAAACATGTAAAACTTATAAAAGTTTGTTAAGAATTTTGTCAGGTTTCACGAAAATGAAAAAAAAATCTTTTAGGTTCCTACACGGTGCGAAATTTTAAGAGAATAATTCACGGAACTGTTTCTTGATCTTATTCTAAATTTTGCACAAGCATAATTAAAATTTACAATAATTTTTTATTTCGAAAAACTAATTTTTAGTGTATATTTTAAAACATTTCAAAACATTAAAAAAGATTTTAGACATTGCCGTAGCATCTGAAAAATTGTAAAGACAATTTTTTTTAATTTTGCAGAATTAAAACAAAATACGAAAAATGTGATTAATTTTTAAAGATTAGAAGATTATAAGGTCTGACAATATTAGAAAAAAGAGTAATTGTACTAATATTCGTATAAAATTTTTAAATGATTTTTTTATTTTATAAAGTGTCAGGAAAGATTCTAGGAGATTTTAAAGACATTTTTTGATTTTATAGGATTTAAAAAAATCTATTTAGAACGTTTAAAATTTTTCAAGATATTGGTATCTGTCTAGAGTTTTTATCAAAAGTTTGAAAAATCATTCAAAATGTAAAACAAAATTTTTTGTAATCTTCTAACTTTTTCCAAGGATTTTAAGAAACTTTGTTTATTCTCTTGACACCTTTTGAGATTCTTTTGAAGCTTCTTAAGTTTATTCTAATTTTTTATAAAACTTTAATTTACTTTCCAAATAATGTTTTAATTTACTAAATTATTTAATTTTTTAAACTTTCTAATCTTACCGAATTTAAACATTCGGCTTTAAAACCTTTTAAACTATTTTTCGAAATCTCAGGTATTCGTTTAATGTGTTTGAAAATCTTCTTTAATTTTTTTTTAAAAGTACATGTTTCAAAATAAAAAATCAATAATTTTCCACACGATAATTAGGAAAATAAATCTGTTTTTCTAATCTTTTTAGACCTTCTAATATTATAATCTTTAAAAAGATTCACATTTTGTCTGAATGTCGTTAATTCTTCAAAATAAAAAAATGCTGTAATTATTCCTATATACCTAAAAGACTTTTCATTTCATTTTCGTAAAACTTTACAAAATTCTTCTTGCAGTTTTATTTTAGAATTAATTTTAAAACAATCATTTAAGTTTTTCCTGATAAGATACTTTCATTCTCTTGACACCCTGAAAGATTCACTTTACCTAAAAAATTCTTCTAATATTCAGATTAGCCAGTTAGCCACCGAAAACGAATCGTGAGGTCGGGGGAGCTCGGGTTCATGCTCGTGCATTTTCGGTTCTACAAGAGGCTGGCCTACGCAACATGCAGCAGAGCCGATTCACCGACAAGCTGCGTTTGAATGTATTTCTCCCATATGGGAGAGTGGTGGGGGCCGAAAAATTCCACGTTTTGGAGACACTGAAGCATACTTACCTGGTGAAATTTTAAACATTATTCCGCAATAACATAGGGACAAAACTCAGGCAAGTGATATTCCACAAATTTCAGGGATTTTTCCATACAGAAAGTTCGGGAAAATTCCCAAACTAATGAGTAAATTTCCTAACTAATGAGTGAATTCCCATTTACGTCAAAATATCTAGTCTAGAAAAAACTGGTTGGGGCCGCTATAAAAATATCTAGTCCAGAAAAAACTGATTGGGGTTGCTATCATAATATCTAGTTTAGAAAAAACTTCTTCAAGCCCCTTTCAGAATATCTCGTCTAGAAAAAACTGATGGGTGCCCTGTCAGATTCTAGTGAAGAATTTTACGCCTCGTATAGGTATGGCAAATCTATCTGTATCGTGTTTTTTTTAAGCAAAAAATTCAATTCTTATGAAAAACTATAAATTTCCAGAAATAATTACATTTCCTGTCATTGTAAAAAGTGGTAAAGTAGTCTACAACGGGAAGAAACGAAATATTATTTGGCATTTACGTAATGTCTTACAATAATAAATATTTAATTATAAAAATGGAGTTTAAAATTTGTTGAGATGTAGGTGTTTTCGAAACTCTGTAGCGTTAGAAATTGATGCAATTGCAAGAAAGAGCAATTGCAATTGATGAAGAAAGATTTTAACCAAGTAAAACGCACTATTTATAAATTCGAGAAGAAAAATGATTCCGTTACCTCTCAGGTCAGTAAAGTAGATCAGAGAGTCACTGATTTTGAAGTTACAACGACTGAAACTACAGAAAAAAATGTATTCTTCGAAAATTGGTTGACAAAAATTACATTGCTATTCCATTTAGTGTTTCGATCTGCGTGAAAGAATTGGCAGAGAGAAGTAAGCACAGGAGAAATATTATGATTTTTGGTGTTGAAGAACATTCTGATTCAGTGGAATGGGCAGCTGTAAGTTCAGAGGAACAAGGTGAGTACACACTGATAACTAACATCTGCTTAAATATTGACAATAAGATAAATGTAGCTGGTGCTTATATTAATTTTAAAGAAAAATTAATTGTGGAATTGTTGGAAGTAGATCTCGAAATCTTCATTGAAGTAAAAATGGCGCCTCATCACTGTTTTCAAAAGTTACATAATTTTTACAAATTTAAACAAAATATGAAACAGATTTTCAAACAGGATTTAGTGATTCTCAAAAACGCACTTGCTTGAAAAGTTTGTAAAGCTGCAGTATACCGGGATTTTTTTTTTTTTGATAAAATTTTAAATCTTTTCACCGAATGGTCCAAAATGTTGTTTTTTTTAATTACTTTACTAGTAAAACTTTTAAACTTTCAAACAATTTTGATGTTTTGAGAGTTACTAAATCGTTTCCGAAAATACATTTCATATATTGTTTAAATTTGTAAAAATTAGGTAACTTTTTAAAAAAAGTAGGTAATCTAGCGCAA
Organism: Druon quercuslanigerum; assembly: GCA_010014905.2. NCBI lineage: Eukaryota > Metazoa > Arthropoda > Insecta > Hymenoptera > Cynipidae > Druon > Druon quercuslanigerum. The sequence continues at coordinate 8,156 of JAAAKG020139856.1, read as the reverse complement.
TTATTAGTTTAGTGAAAATTTCGAGATTTACTTTCAACCATACTTTTTGTAACAAAAAAATTACATATAAGAGAGAAACAGAGAGTAAGAAGGGCAAATGTGGTGATGAGGCAAGTGTGGGGGCTGGGAAAGAGGTTGTTTGCAGATGATTTTGTAAGAAGAATCAAATGTTTTGATTCGCTAGTGATGAATGTCTTATTATACAGAGTGGAGGTGTGAGGGTGGAAGGTAAGTGAGGAGGCAAATTGGATACAGGAGAGGTATGTAAAGTGGATACTGGGATTAGCAAGGAATTGGCCGAACTATATTGCCAGGAGAGAGACAGGAAGAACGAGTTTAGGGATTATAACGATATAGGTGTGGGAGGAAGGAGGTAGAAAGGGAAAGGTATTTTAGAACGAATGGATTGCAGATGGATGAAGTGAGAAGGATGAATTGGTAAGAAAGAAAGGTGTATAAATTAGTTTAAAGGAAGAGCATGGAGGGAGGAGGAAGCAGTGGAGGAGCAGTGGAATAAGAGAGTGCAATATTTGCGTGAGATAGTAGAGGAAGGAAGTAAGGAACTTATAGCGGGAAGGAGATGCGGATGCATGGAGAGTTATAATAGGTTCTGGCTTTTTCGAAAGAAGAGGATGTATGAATTGTGCAGGAAGGGGGATGCAAAAGTGGAACACTGGTTGGAGGAGTGTGAAGAGGTGGAAAGGAGTGGGATAAGCATGGAGGTATGGACATGAAAGGTGGGACAAAAGGGCAGTAGCACGGGTGAAGGGGGTGTTGGGTAAGATAGAGAACATGAGAAGGGAGGAGGAAGAGGAATGGAGAAGGAAAGATTGTATATAGGAGAGGCAATAGATTTTAGAAAATCGTACATATTGTAAATAGTAGATAAGAATTAGGGATTAGCTGCGGAGGTAGAGGTTGGCAAGGCGAGGCAAAGTGAGAAAAAGCGTCATGCGTACGAGGCGATGCGAAGCGAGGAAGGCGAGGTTGGCTTAGACATAATGTGTGGACGGATGCTAGTTTTTAAAAGGTAGTCGTAAGAAAATTCTGTAAAAACTGTAAGTGTAAGCAAGTCAATTTTTTGAAGCCAGCAGGCTGAAAAATAAACGTTTATCTATCGAACAATACAATTGATTTTTCTTTAAAATTTAAAGATTTGTGAACGAAAAACATTGGAAATAAGAGTTTTGTGTATTTCATTATGACACTCCAATTTACATTTTTTTAAATGTTAACTCATGCATCACTAAATATGTTTCTTTTACACTAATGTAGCCTTTTAATTGACATCTGAAAATTTGTCACTGAGAAAAAAAGAAACAATGAGTTTGAAAAACAAAATTTGGGGAGTCATCTTCAATTTTTTTTACATTTTGAATTTTAATTGACATCACGTGCTTTAAAATAAATAAATTGCCTTTTGTAAGAATTTGACGATATTTTTTTTATTAATTATGGAAATTGTAGTTTTGTGTCAAATTTAGGGATCCGCTATTTAGTAAATTTTTAAGAAAATAAATTTCTTGTAGGTATATTTTTTAAACAGAGTCTAAAGATCATAATTGTACAAAGTCAAAGGATTACCGACAGGGAGTCGTCTGGGGTTGGACTGACGGCCGCTCAGAGGGCTGACCCCCTGAAGGTGGTGGTGACGGGAACGAGCTACCCGGACTCGTTGCTCACCACAGTAAATTTTGAACTTTTCAGGGAAGCTAACTGGAGGGCTCTCGAAAGAGTTTCCCCAAATCAATGGCCAAAAATCAGGACCTCATTTTGTAGGGGAGGGGTCTTTGTATTTGTGGCAGCCGACCTAGCGGCTGAAGCTTGGCTGCACAAAATTGTGGTCGAGACAAAGCCTTGGGAAGGCGCAGCTCTTAAGGTGGGTGGAGTTGAGTTGCTCCAGAAGATGGTGAAAACTACTCACTTAAGAAAGAGCCTTGGCGAATTGTCAGGCAAGATAGGCCTTAGGAAGAGGACACAGCGAGAGGAGGAACCAAACACCTCCTTGTTGTGCAAATTCCTGAGTCTCAGGCGAGGGCTCTTGCGGTCCTCAATTACAGGCCCTTCTACCACTTTGGACAGGTCAACTTTAAAGCTGCCAGCAGGGTGCAGGAGGAGTCTGTCTTCGTACAGGGAGATCGAGAGCAGACCTAAATGACTGCCCCCGGTCTAACTATTTCCCAAATTAACTTGCAACACAGCAAAGGCATCTCGATAATCCAGGACCCTGGTCAGTACGGGGTGCCATTAGGAGTTTAGGGGAGGGGGGCTAGTTTATGTTACAGGGACCCCAAGGTGGCTAATCCAAAGGCTTGCATACTGCCGAATGAAATCGACGTCGTCCCACCTGCTTAAGCTGTGTTCCAGGGATTTGATGGTAATAGCCACGGATATAAAAGGGATAGGAAGGCTAGTAATGGGATCGGCTTACTTTTCATATCAGAGCGATACCATACCCTGTGTGGTAGCACGTACGACAACTCAAGGGATAACGATCTAGTGGAATACCTAATTACTCTCTGTATCGGTAGTTTTACAGATTATATCAAGAAGTGGAGAGTCTCAGATGAACCAACTCTCTCAGATCAGAGATAGAGTTCGAGTTGGAATCAATTGTGTCCGTTTCTGGTCGTAAAAGGGCCAGTTATCCAAGAAGAACGGACTGTGTTCAGTTATCCACGGAACTAAGAAGTGCACTCTCACAGGTGCCCAGGTCAATTAGAGACGTGGACACCATGCAGATAGCGGATGAGACTTTCACGAAAGCCAAAAAATCTACTTATGAAAGTAGCTGTCGACCTTTAAGTGTCCGAAAGGTTGGGGAGACACACTGGTGGAATGGGAAATTTGAAGAGCTTCGCAGGGAAACCAGAGAGAGGTTCAGACGTACCAGTACTGGCAAGAAGGGGGACCTTTGGACCTCATTCAGGGCAATGAGGGATGAATACAGGAGTGCAATAAATATGGCAAAGCGTGAAAGCTGGAACAAATTTTGCACAGATATCGACAAAGGAGCACAGGCGGCTAGACTGGATAAGCTGCTTTCTCGAAATCCGGACGCTATTCTCGGCGCTCTAAAATTGCCCGGCGTGGGATACAAAGAGTCGAAAGGGACACCTCGGCTCATCTGATCAAGGCACATTTTTCGGGCTTTACAAAGTTAGGAAAAGAGGGGAGGATACCTCTGAGGCAATTTAAGTCGCCTGTGGCCCAACTGGGCCCGAATCGGCGGCGGCTAGCCAACGAGATTATTACCCCTGCCAGGGTCAGGTGGGCCCTAAAGTCCTTCAGTCCTTGCAAGTCTCCTAGTCCGGATGGTATATATCCAGTCTTCTTACAGAAGGCTGGTGAAATAATCAAAGGGCCGATTGTGTGTCCCGGCGGTATAGAAGGGTGCCAGAGTAGATTTTATTCCGAAAGCAGGCGGAATTGGATATGCTTCACCCTAGGATTTCCGTCCTATTAGCCTCACATATTTTCTACTAAAAACTGTGGAAAGTCTTGTGGACATATATATCCGCGATAAGTTCTTGTCAAGTCGGCCACTTCACAAGCATCAACACGCTTATAGGGCTGGTCACTTGATGGAGACAGCTCTATGCACAGTAGTTAACCTAATCGAAGGACAACTGAAGCTGAAGGGCCTTGCGACTGGAACCTTTATGGACATTGAAGCAGCCTTTAATTACGCCTCGGGAGAGGTGATCTGGGCGGTCATGATCTCATATAGAGTGCCTATGGCAGTTGTAGAATGGACCTGCTACATGGTGACCATTAAGAACCTAACTAAAACTAAGGGTGATATCACTTTATGTGAAACCGCTGGTTCGGGATGTCCGCAGGGAGGTGCTTTATCACCCCTGCCGTGGTGCTTGGTTGTAGATAAATTCCTTCATCTGCTCACGACTCAAGGCCACCACGTTATAGGCTATGCGGACGATATATTGGTTATCGTGCAAGATCAGCATCTGGATGCGCTCTTCGAAGTAATGCAGCAAGCAGTAAGAATATTAGTTTCTTGGTGCAAGAAGACTGGACTAATAGTCAATCCGAGCAAGACGGACGCAGTTGTATTCTCCAGAAGGTATAAGTAGAGAACCACGAGTACACTGAAACTGGCTAGACAACAACTGAGAATCAAAGGATATAAGAGAATAAAGGATACCAAATATCTAGGAGTTGTTCTAGATAAGAAGCTGCCTTGGAATGAGCACAGCTAGTAGCAAGTTTTAGGCTCTGTAGGAAAGCCTTAGGGAAAAGCTGAGGCTTGAAGCTGTAGACACTTATGTGGACCTACGCAACGATCCTGCAACTCAGGCTTACCTATGCAGCAGTAGTCTGGTGAAGCAGGGCCGAACTGTCTACTGTGGAGGATCGACTGAAAAGGATCAGGGGACTCATTCTGAGAGGCATCACGGGTGCCTGTAAGTCGTCACCCACAATGGCTCTGGGGGCACTCACAGGTTTGGAGCCCCTTCATCTCATCATCAAGACAGCGGCTGCGAAAGCGGTCTGGAGATTAAATATGGTAAATGATAGCAGTATCTCGACAATAGTGCGGATACCAATCGATATTGCGAGGAGGTCGACACTGAATTTGCTCCGGGACAAAATGTCCACTCGTCGCTATCTCTTCGACAAGAAGTATCGTATTAGCCTATCTACAAGAGTGGAATGGCTTAACGATGAGGTGTCTGAAATATCGGCCAAGAGCATGACAGCGCAGCGGTCCTTTCCCCTACGAAATTCCTGTATGTAAATGTCTATATTTATGTATAAAGATAAAATGTTTTATAAATCAGAAACGCCTCACACATGGACAAAATACCCTTCGTTACAGACCATTTTGTTCCCGAGACGTAGAAATGATAAGACAACATTTTTGTTAATATGCCTGTAGATTGTTTGAATTATATATTTTCGGATTATTTGCTTTAACCCAATAATTTTTATATGAAACACGATATTTTTTATTTGTAAAAACGTTTGGAACATAAATAGATGTACATCGGAAAGAAAGTATGTAGCTGAAATATTTAAAGCTGCTGTATTCTGCAAACAAGATAAACAGGCTGTAAACATTTTCCAAGGGTATTTACAGGTACATCCAGGATTTCAAGTGAGCAAGTGACTGCAAATACTTTACAGTTAATTTACAGCTTCTTACTGATTTACAACTGCAGGAAGTCTATGCAGTCCGGAAGAAGGTGAGTACTCTCGTAAAGTGTGATTGCTTTCTAAATTAGGATATCTAGACTTTACACAAGAAATATGAAAACGTCTTCCGAAATCTCACCTGAATTTTTTAATAGAAAGTTGCCCCTAAAGATAATAAAAAAAATTGCTACCCGAAAGATGCCATTTCCGAAATGAGGTTCAGTCAGTCTTCGCAAATCTGTCGCAGGGCTTACGTCATTGAACCTTTGAAATAAATTATATTTTCTAAAATTTTGTGCATGCAATACTTTCTCTTTAAAGTGAATTATCGAATTTTGAGATCATACTGATCTGATTCGGGATCATATATTTTATATCATATGCAAGCTTTTTATATTTTCTGATCAAATAGTGTACTTAAAAAATTGAAATATAACGAAATCTGATATTATAAAATATCATCTGTTAAATGTAGCGGTCATCAGATTGCGGTTAGATAAAATTTGAAAGTTATGTCGCTATGACACTCGCGACTAGAATTGGCGGCTACTTTGTCAAGTCTGAAAAATGAACCAAAAAAGAAGATCAAATTGATCCAAATGGACAGATCATTATGATCTCAGGATTTAAATGATCGTTAAATCAAAATGCTTTGCAACAAAAATTATCCTTTTGTTTACTGTGTGCTCTAAAAATTACAAAAAGTTTGATACCACAACTTTGCTAAGAATAGCGTCATTTACGCAATGTGCTTTTGAATCTCTATATGAAAATCGGCAAGTTGACACAATTTACATAGATTTTTCGAAGGCCTTTGACAAGCTAAATCATGAAAAATTAATAAGAAAACTAACCAAGCTTGAAATTCTACTTATTCTTATCAATACGCTTAAATTATTTTCAATTGCTAGACAACATGTGGTACAGTTTTCAGGTTACTCATCTAAGCCTTTCATACCGAGCTCAAAAGTACCACAAGGTGCTAATTTAGGACCTGTTGGAAAATTTTCGATTTTACGGATGTTCAGAAGCAAAAGGTATTATTGAAATCATATTTTGATGATTGCTCTACAAAGTTCATACGCTTTAATGTTAAAAAAATGTTTAAAAGGCAAAGAACTGCAACGTTGAACAAAATGTGTATTTGTCCTCTCTTAGGCAACCCAGTATTCTAAGACGGGTCCCGTTTTTAAAATAAAAAAAGTTACGTTATTAAACATTAGATATTAGTAAATTGTATTTGTAGCGTATTGTTTAAACATATTCTTCACATTTATGATATATTAGTCATGCAAAATACATTATAATACGTAAAATAAGCGTTAAATAAAGTCTTACCGAAAATAAATGTTAGTAAATTTCAAGAACTAAATATTTATGAAAAGTTGTACAATTTAAATATTATTCATTTTAGATAATTAATTTATTGTTATAAATAGAAAAACCAACATATTTTTACACACTTCTTATTCATGGTATAAAAATAATAAATATGTTAAGAGAGGGGGGGGGGCTCGTATTAGGAATTTAGATTATACTGCTAATCTGTTAAAAAAATAGTTTTGCTTTTAAAATGATTTTTCCAGTTTTGTAGAATTTAAAATAAAATGTAAACGTTTAATTTTAGGAACCGTTTAGGTTTTCTCCTACAGTGAAATATTGTTAAATATGTGACACTATGTAAAATGCCACCTAAAATTTTACTATACTCGACAAAGTGGTTTCGACCTCCTCTTCCTATGGATATGTTTTTTAAATTCTTTTAAAGCTTGGGAAATACACTGAAACATTTGAAAATCTCTTTAAATTATTGTATACATCAATTCTTTTAAATTTCATTAAAATATTATAAAAACCCTAAAAATCTTTTGGAATTTTGTTTAATTCTATGAACTTTCAGGTCCTATATAATCATGTCGAAAGTTCCCGAAATACTAGAAAAATCTCCAAAAAATAGCATTAAATTTTGTTCAATTCTTTGAAATGTTTAAAAAGATTTTAAAGCTTTTATAAAATACTCTGGAATATTTTTAAATATCCCAAAGTCATTAAAATCTCTAAAAATCTCTTCAAATTCTTGATATCTATTAAAATCTATTGAAATCTAGGAATCTTTTAAAATATGATAAAAGATTTTAAAATACTTTGAAATATATAAAAAATTCTTAAGATCATTAAAATCCTTGGAAATTCCATTGTTTAAGGACTAAAAATTTTCTAAAATCTTTTAAAATATCCTACAATATTTAAAATCCTCTGAAATCTTTTTAAACTCTTTTAATTCGATAAAATATTATAAAATTATTACATTTTTAAAAAAAATTTAAAATTTTTAAATTCTTGAAAATTCTTTACAATATTTTAAATTTTTTAAAATGCGACTGCGCCCTTAGCTCAACTTTTTAAAGCTATTAATTTTTTTTAATATTTAAAGTCCTTTGAAATCCTTTCGAATTCTTGAAATCTATCGAAAAAACTTGAAATATTTGTAAATACTTTTAAAGGAAAATTATTTTTCATAGTTAAAAATACCTAAATCATTAAAAATCTTTTGAAATATCTTTCAATTCTTGAAAGGTATTGAAGCCCCTCGGAATATTTAAAAATATTCTTAATTCAAATTAGTTGTTGTAAATCTTTCGAAATGTTTTGAAATATTTTAAAATATCCGAAAATGTTTAAAATTGATCTTAGAGGGGCCTTAGTAGCTAATGATTTAAACTACCTCACACCAAACTATGTCCGATTTAATTTTAAGAAAGCGAACACTGCCGCAATTAGTCACTTTATTAATGAAGTGGATTGGGATTATCTCCTTGCTTCATCTTTTGTGGATGATTGTTTGGAAACTCTTTATACTTATGTTTTTACTGCAATTAATTACTTCGTTCTCACAAAATTTTTAAACTCTCGTCTTATCCCCCTTGGTTCGACAGTAACTTAAAACATTGTATCATTGCCAAGAAAATTGCTCACGCTAAGTACAAACAATCTCGCAA
>JAAAKG020139855.1:16331-34572 GCA_010014905.2 Druon quercuslanigerum | reverse complement strand
AAATCCCAGACCAAATTTTCGAGACGAAAATCATCTCGCCTTCCAAATTGAACACCAACAAAGAGGACCCAAGAGACTAGAGATTCACAATGTACACGTGCTTCTCTCGAAACAGTAATTCTCCCGGATTTCTTCCCACAAAAATTTATGGGATGGAAAAACACTTCAATTTATTTTTCTGTCCAAGAATGCAAGTAGAAATATTTTCTGCAGGTGGAGCGATTTTAACATTATCATGTACTTAAAAAAATACGTTCATTTTTAATTTGGAAAATCTAGAAAAATTCTGAAATTTATTAGGATTAAAAGAAATCCTAATATTAGCCATTCATCAACGCTTGAAGTGCTATTGCATGTTTATGTATATTGCTTAAAACTTAATTAACAATGGGAGACCGCTAATTGTGAATTTTAGTTCTTCTTTTAATTTTAGTTTCCGTAATTTAGAAACATCCTAATTAAAATTAAATTAAAATTAAATTAAAAAAAAAGTTCCGGCAGCGAGAATCGAACACGCAATCTTCCGGCTATGAACCCGAAGCGCTGCTGCCTGAGCTTTCTTTAAAAAAATTATTATCAGAAACTAAAAGTCACAATTGGCGGTAAGAGCTTTTAATGTTTGAAGTTGTGTATAAATTGCCTGTGCTTAAGCTTTTTTGTAAGTAGTTATAGCAAGCGTTTCATATTTGTTAACATTGTATTGTATGTACACTTCTGCCGTCCAAACAAAAATGGTATCAACTACTGTGTGGATGAGTGGGATCTTTTCATATTGCGCATGCGTCGCATGAACAACTGGATTGGTTACTATTTTTATCAATGAAATTAATAATTTTTTTCTTTGTTTATAATTGTTTACAACTGATAATAATTTTAAATTGCAAAATGATATTAAAAATGAGTTTAATCGATTTTTCAGAAATAAAAATCAAATAATTATTTTTCGTTTCACTTTATAATTCTATTTTGTGATCAAGGAATCAGTTTTCATAATCTTAGAAGTTTTATTTCTTGCAAACAATTTGCCTGTATATTTAATCATTTTAAATAAGCGCGCCAACGCAACGGTAGCCAATCCAGCTCTTAATGCAACGCATGCGCAATACGAGAAGATTTCAAAATTGGGGGGACTGGGTGAGTCTCCTCACAACGTAACCTCAAATTTTATATTTGCGTCAAGGATTATATATATATTACAGAAAAAAAAATATAATGAAAATATTATTTATTTTCAGATTACATCTAATGTAATTTTTTAGACCCTAATCAGCCTAGCAAAACCTCTAAAAAAAAAAATTATGGCTGTTTTTTCACCTGAAGGAAGAGTTTTACGGGATAGCGCTTACAAAATTCAAAGACAAACTTTTTTGGGCAGCCTAATATAAATATAAAACTTTTATTTCAAAAATAAAAGTGTCAAAATCTATACAATCCAATGTTTCTACACGGCTTAGTGGGTCACGTGACCAGATTCCTACTTTACCGACGCTTTTTTATTTCCTAATTTATTTCCACACAAAGCGCCACATCAAGTTGAAAATTTGGGATAATAAATACGATGTACTAAGAAAGAAGGGTCTGGTCCTAAATTTTTATAATTATGAAAAATTTTTTTGTAAACAATTTTTTTTGCTTTGATTATAATTATTAAAATCTTTGTGCTGTTTATTTATTATCTTAAAGTTTCTCCCTATTTGGTGTTTCGTCTTAAAATAAGTTAGAAAATAGAAAGGTGTCGGTAAGGTAGGAATTTGATCACGTAACATACTCACATGTCCTTAAGGGAAAGCTTTAAGACAATTGTTCAAATTCAAAAACAATCGGACTTTAATAATAAAATATTTGTTTAAGGGTATGTAATACTTCGTCGTGTGGTAAATCGTGGATTTATTTCCACAAAAATGAACTTGTTTCAAATTGAATTCGGAAATGCTATCAAATATTATAAAAGACGTCCCCAAACTCTTTTTTTAGGCATAACAACAAAAAAATGGTTTGCCCTAAATAAAAATTGTATGCATGTGCACTATTTTGAGGTTAGGATCGAGTTTCAGATCTCTGTCATTCCTATAATGTAGGTCTCTGTCTTACCGATGCTGCCGGTAGCACTTAAGAATAATTCTGGAAGAGAATTGTCACACACATAACCTCAAAATACACACACATCAAATTTAGGAAAATTAAACTTTTTTAATTAACCCACAAAAAAAGAGTTCGGGGACGTCATTTTCACTAGCATGTTCCACATTCTTAAGATAAAATATTTATTATTGTAGGAAAATATCAGAGGGAACCTAAAACTGGTAAAATCGATTGTTGTTTAAGTATCACATGCGCTTAACCTCATACGCTAAAAATTGGAGGTAAAAACATTTAGAATTTGTATTAATTAATGACGGACATAATAATATAACACCTGTGATATCAAATAAAAGCCAGAAGCTGCGGGTATTTGGTTGGGACATAGAGTACGTAAAAACTGAATAGAGGAGCACAACGCAGACAGATTGAACGCACCAGAGAGTTTTAAAGAGGGCTGGTGGAAGGTACCACAAGATCGTAATTTATTTTTCCGTACACGAGTTTCAGCGCTCCTACGGTTTCGGGAGAGGAACTAAACCTGAGGGCCGCGAAATTCAAATCCAAAAAGTATTTAAAAATTTTTAATTACTTGATTAATTGCTATTTAAACAAGGTAATAATAATAATAATAATAATAGATCAATTATTTTTTGTAACAATTTTTCAACCAAAGAAATGAATTTTTGAATAAAATAGATAAATTTTAAACTAATAAGATCATTTTTCATGAGAAAAAAAGCTTTCCACCATAATTGTTCAATTTTAATTTCAGAAACGAATTTTCAGCTAAAAAAATAAATATTCAACAAAAATGGACTAGCTAAATTTTTACATAAATAATGCATTTGAATTTTTAACAGAATAATAATTTGATACAAAAAAAAACAATTTTTTTACTGAAAATGGTCAATTTTCTAGCAAAATAAAATCAAATTTTCGACAAAATAGTTCAATTTAAAAAAAAAAAATAAATTTTAAACTAGAACAGATAAATTTTCAACCAAAAATGATACAGGTAAATTTTCAGTTAAGATATTCGGCTCAAATTTTTAAATATTTTGTTGGAAATTTTGTTTGGGTCATAATTATCTTTTAACTGAAAATATAACTATTCAATTTTTCGTTGAAATCTTATCTTCTCTGGTTGAAAATTTAATTATGTGGATGCAAATTCATGTATTTTGTTAATCATTTTGTTCATAAATTCATATCTTTGGTTGGAAATTTTACTTTTTTGTTTTGGATTCAATTGTTTTTGATAAAAACTCTTGTAAAAAACAAGAATCCAACGTCCAAATTTGGACCACACCGAACAATCAAACAAATTTTTTTTTTCCCAATTGCAATCTGAAGAAAAAATTCTTGTTAAAAACAAAAAATGCATACAAAAAATAAAAAAGAGAAAAGAAAAATGAGAAGGCAACTAACCACATCCCCTTTCTTCTCTTTTTCTTCCTTTTGTATTTTTTATTATTAATATTATCAAATCACAAAAAAAGAACATTGAAAATAAAAAATAAAAAAATAAAATAAACAGTAGCACAAGAGAACAGGAGTGCCGAAACGTTGGCAATGTCATTTTATTTTTTTATTTTTTATTTTCAATGTTCTTTATTTGTGATTTGTTAATATTAATAATAAAAAAGACAAAAGAAAGAAAAAGATAAGGAAGGGTATGTTAGTTGTCTTCTCATTTTTCTTTCCTCTTTTTTATTTTTGTCTGAAATTTTTGTTTTTAACAAGAATTTTTTTTCAGATTGCAATTGGAAAAAAATTTTGTTGTTGTTTGATTGTTCGGTATAGTCCAAATTTATTCGTTGGATTCTTATATTTACCGGACATGCTGCGTTTGCATGAATTTCAAGTGGTGGGGGGCCGAAAAATCCCACGTTATGGAGACACTGCTGCCAACTGACGAGAAACACAGTCGCCGTGAAGACATTGCCTGTGCGTCAGGCGGGAATTCGGTTCTGCCATAGACTATATACTATCGTCGCGGGAATGGAAACTCACTATGCGAGCATGAACTATAGAGTAGTCATGTAGAGTCGAAACTCATAATATAAAATGGTGAAACGTTAGCGTGCCTACAGTACGATCACCTACTCTCTTTAATACTCTCTGGATCAAAAGACTGACACCTAGTGAGCGCGCCAAAAACATTGAATTAAAAAAAATATCATGATCAATTTAAAATGCATTGTCAATAATTATTGTTATTCCATATTTCAGTTTGCAAGTTGACAACCATTTCCAATGGCATCGATTGTATAGATGTTGAATCTTTGATTTATTTTTGAAATGCAAATTTTATATTTACATACCGATATACAAAAAAAATGATTCATTCTTATCCTGATCCTAACAATATTTTTTTATTTTTAAAGCGATTTTGAAAATATTATTGCTCAAAAATTATCTTATACGATATTTAACATTTATTTGAATTTTCTAGAGGCAGGAGGATAACGGCGAAATTGGCGGTCCAGGATTCGCCGGGAATGTACCGGTGCGATATCCTCATCGCGACTACAGTCTTCATCTTCGGCCGAGTTCCGGCGCCAACACAGCCTCCGACCCCAACAAAGGGATTTTCTCATCAATTAGCAACGGCTTCAATTCATTTGTCAGCAACATTTTCGGCTGATCTTCCGCCTATCGACCCACAGTTGGTCGTTTCGTTGCGCTTTTCATCATCCTCGTCTTATCCCGCTTCCTCAGAATGCGAAGATACGCTTGGGCCTCGGTCGTTCTCTAGAATCACTGTAAAAAGAAAGTTTCATTTCAGCGCTAATTTCAGGTATTAAAATAAGACTCTGATAAAACAGTCTCGGGTGGTACTAAATTGATACATTTCAGAAAAAAGTATTTAACAGTTTTCCACATTGGTTTTTGGTTTCGTGTCGGAGTAAGGTGTTCTGCTTTTTGGCGGACCTCTCCTCTTGTGATGACGCTAATTAAGGCGCAGTTTCTTATTTCGATTTTTAGATAAAAATTGTTCTTTTTTCGGAAAAAAAATTACTTTTAGTCATAATGGTTTCTCTATTTGTCCTCAGTTTCTGAGATACAATTTCCCGCCGGTTTTTAATTTCATTAAAAGAAAATGGTATTCTATGGCGTAACGAATAACCGATAATCTAATGTACTTATTTTCCACCTTCTGATTTTTATACTAAAAGAGATCTGACTGAAATTTTGGAAAATGAGACAAAATCTATCAGGGATCTTCTAACTTATAATCTAAGTGGAAACAGTTTTAGAGCCCTAGTTAATTTTCAATAAGGGTGTTAGCGCCCTGGCCCCACTTACGTTCTTAGTTTTAAATGAAAAAATTGCAATACTTAAAGTACTTAAAAATTCAGAAAAGCCGAAAAGCCCTGACGTTTTTTGCTGTCGTCTCTGAACATTTCGTTGCCTTGAAAATAAGACCACAGTTCGTAATCCGGGATCATTTCTTTTTTGCATTAAAAATAACAGAAGGAAATTACTCAATTCAGAAACAGGACACCTTGAGTCTAATTGTTAAATAATTAATACCTGGAAAGGATAATTGCGTAAAAAAGGGAATTCTAGTTTTTACAGTGATCTGTATAGACAGCTTGGACGAGTTGAGACAAGTGGCGGAAATGAAATCGACAAGAGGAAGTCCGGATCCTTTCTGGTCTGCAAATCTAGACTGATTTCGATCGAGCTGTTGATGATAGCCGCGCTACAGAATGAATAACCGTAACCGGTCCCGAAAGGATCCACTTGACCTCTTTTTTCGATCTAATCGATGGCGATGTGCTGCAGCAAGGCAATAAAATAAACGATTCAGAACCGGTCTCTTCGACTCAGCTTACGATAAGAAAGTCTTGTGTTTTTTTAAAACTTGAATTGTACAGTACTATAATTTTAACATATTTAAAAATAATTATTTATTACACTAACAGAAAGATGACGCCAAAAAATTAATCGATACATCAATGTTAAAGTAACATCTTGGAGTGTACGTCTAAAACGAAGACACTGGCGATGGTCGTCAAAACTAACCACTCTGCTTCTAAATTCTTGGGATTCTTTGAATTTGATTAGTTCTTTATATTCTTTAAATTCTTTAAATTTATAAAATTCTTTTAATTCTCTAAGTTCTTTTATTTCTTCGGAATAATGGAATTCTCCGAATTCATGAAATTCTTGAAATTTTACGAATGATTAGAATTCTTAGAATTATACAAATTCTTCATTAAAATTATTCACTCTAAATCGACTTATCACCATAAGTCCCAAACTTTTAGAGATAGAACATGTGATTTTTTTTCAATTTGCAGAAAATTTCAAGCACTTTAATCCTTGTGAGAGTGTTTGGGACATAGGATGAACCGGAATGAGGCAATTTTAAAAAAAACTGATTTTTCTCACGTTTCTCACCACTTTTCAAAAAAATAAAAAAAGAGTTTTAATAAAAACGGCCCCTTTAAGTTGAATGTCAGTTAATCTTCATTCTTGGAAATCTCTGAATTCTTGAAATTCTGCGAATTCTTTGAATTTTGTGAATGCTATAATTCTTGCCATTCTCTTCATTCTTGTAATTCTATTAATTCTTGCAATACTCTGAATTCCTAAAATTCGCAGCATTCCTGAAATTCTGAAAATTATTGTGGTTCTTGGAAGTCTCTGAATTCTTGGAATTATCTTATTTCCTCTAAATTCCTTTCATTACTGCAGTTCTTTTTAGAAAATCCAAAGTAATTCAGAGAATTATTGATTTCCCAGAATGTCTTGAATTCTGTAATTTTTGATTTCTGTGAATTCTCTGAACTATGTGAATTTCTGGAATTCTGTGAATGCCACGAATTCTCGAAATTCAGTGAATTCTCTCAAATTTCTGAATTCAGTAAATTCCTTTAAGTCCTTAAATTCAATAGAGTTGTTGTATTGCTTGTATTTTTTTTTCTTCTCTCTCTCTCTCTCTCTCTCTCTCTCTCTCTCTCTATATATATATATATATATATATATAAATAAATGTTCTAAATTCTACGAATCCCTTGAATTCTCTTAAATCTTTAATTTCTCTTAATTCCTGGAATTCTCTAAAGTCTCTGAATTATTTTAATTTTTTTAATATCTCGAATTCTCCGAATTACTTTAATTCTCTGAATTTCTTGAAATCTCTGAATTATTTAATTCCTGAATTCTCGGAGTTCCGTTAATTCTCTGAATTCTTTAATTTTCTGATTTCTTTGAATTCCTTACATTTCATAAGTTCCGCGAATTCTCTGAATTCCTTTAATTCTCTAATTTTCATGAATTTCTCGAATTCCGCAAATCCTCCGAATTTCTTGAATCCCTTGCATTCTTTTGAATTTCTTTAATTTTCTGAATTTTCTCAATCCTCTTAATTCTTCGAATTCTCTTAAATCTTTGATCTCTTTTAATTCTTGAAATTCTAAATTTTGTACTCTAAAATCCTGGAATTCTCGAAATACCTGTGTACCTTGCCATCTCTGATTTGCTTCAATTCTTTTAATCCCGTGCATTGTCTGAATTTTCTTAACTCTCTTACTTCTTAAAATTCTCTGAATCCCTTGGATGCTCTTAATTCTCTGAAGTCTCTGAATTCCTTGAATTATTTTAATTTTCTGAATCTCTTGAATTCTCTGATTTTCTTTAATTCTCTGAATTCCCTGAATTCTTTGAATTCCCTGAATTGTCTGAATTCCTGGAATTCTCATCATTTATTGAATTCTCTGATTTCCTTAAATTTTAGAAATTTCTTGAACTCCCCACATTTTTTGAACTCGCAGAATTCCTCGAATTCTTTTAATTTATCATAAATCGATTGAATTATCTGCTTTACTATAAATTCCTTGCATTATTTTGAATTCCATGAATTTCGGGAAATTAAGAGAATTTCAAGGAACCCCCAGAAATTCAGTTAATCCCAAGTAATCAAGAAAATTTCAAGGAATTCACCGAATTCCAAAGACTTCAGGAATTCAGAGGGTTTATATAGGTACACAAAATTCAGGAAATCAAGATTTAAAAAAATTAAAATAGTTGAGGGAATTCCATTATATGAGATAACTCAAGGAATATTAATAATTCAGGAAAATCAGAGAAATGATAGTAAATTAAACAAATTGTTAGATAATACAGTAATGCAGAAAGTACAAAAAAAGTTTTTAGAGTTTTGAACCTACACTACCTTTAACACAAAGATATCGAGATAATCAGTTTGTAATTTTTTTAGCGCTATATAAATCAATATGATTTTTTGTTTACGAGATAAAAATTACGTAAACATGTTATGCATACTTATACCAATTAGAGGCGAAAAGGTTGGTTCTGGGCAAATTCGATTGTATAAAGTAAAGTGAAATATCATTAGTTTGCGTATACCGTTTATACATTTTTACATTAGCATTATTCTCTAATAGCGCAAATAGATAGTATATAAAAGTGGACCACTATCAAATTTTTTTATTTTACTTGGGCAATTTTGAGTAGAAAAGTTAATATTGCAATGAAATTTCGCAATCGGCGGTGGCGCCTCCTCAATGCGGCGCACGCGCACAACCCAGTTTACCATTCCTGTTCAGGTTCCTTAGGATCATGTACAGGATCCTACACATGAACCTGCACGAGTTGGATCTTCAAGAGAATAAAAGGAAGGCAACTTTATAGATATAATCAAAATGAGTTTTTGCGATGGCTTTCTGTAAAGGACCCTATACGTATATCTGTAAAGGAAATCGCGTCTCAGGTTACTTTGCAAATGAAGCTGTACAGGAACACGCGCCTCAATTTACTTTGCAAACTAATCTGTACGGAAACCTGTCCAGGAAGCCGCGCCTCAATTTACTTTGCAAAGGAATCTGCCCCTCAATATACTTTGCAAACAAATCCTTTAGAAAAACCCGTGCCTCAATTGACATTAAAAAGACACCTGTACAGGAACCCGCGCCTTAATTTACTTTGCAGAGTAAACTGTACGGAAACCTGTCCTGGAAGCCGCGCCTCAATTTACTTGGCAAAGGATTCTGTACAGAAACCCGCGCCTCAATTGACTTTGCAAAGGAACCTGCCCCTTAATATACTTTGCAAACAAACCTTGTACGGGAACTTGTGCCTCAATTTACTTAGAAAGAAACCTGTACAGGAAACCGCGCGTCAATTTACTTTACAGAGAAACGTATACGGAAACCTGTCCAAGAACGCGTCAATTTAATTTGTAAATGAATCTGTTCAGGCACCCGCACCTAAATTCACTTTACAAACGTTTCTGTATAGCAAGTTGCACATGAACCCGCTCCTCAGTTCACTTAAACAAGGCACCTGTACATGATCCTGCTCCTAAATTCGCTTTGTAAATTGACCTGTACAGGAACCCGCACCTAAATTCACTTTACAAACGTTTCTGTATAGCAATCTGCACATGAACCCGCTCCTCAGCTCACTTAAAAAAGGCATCTGACAGGAACCTGCTCCTTAATTCACGTTGTAAAGGGACCTGTACAGGAACCTGCACCTCAGTTTACTTTAGAAATGTTTCTGTACAGAATGCTGTATATGAACTCGCTTCTCAGTTGATTTAACAAAGGCACCTATACAGTATCCCGCTACTGCAATCACCTTAAAAAGGTACCCGTGCAGGAACCCGCGCCGCAATTCACTTTACAAAGGAGCCTCTGCAGGAACCTACACCACAATTCACTTTACAAAGGAACCTGTGCAGGGTCCTGCGCCTTAATGTACTTTATAAAGATTTCTGTACAGGAGATCGCGCCTCAATTTAGTTTTTAAAGGCACCTGTACAGGAACACGCGCCTCAAAATTCTTTGCAGGATAATATACAGTTTCCTTCGCCCAATTCCTCCCCGGGTACCGTCAAAATTACCTGCAAGTACAGATTGTCTGCGGGTTCGTGTACAGGATCCTCCGGAATTCCTTTACAGAAATTTTCAGCTGGGAACTTTAACCTTTACAATACTCGTATTATAATTTCAAGGAATTATTTTACATGTATTGTGATTTCAATTTACAATACTTCGACTGTGGTTTAAAATTACATTCTCTATTGCAACTTTAATTTTTCTGCTCAAAAGTTGTAAGCCCTTATAATACTTTTCATCAAACCAATCATAAAGTTGTATTTCGCTCATTAAACTTGAAAATTGACATCTTTGCATCGACTTTCATTCTTGGAGAAATATTTACGATAAGATTTAATGGTTTAGAGGGTAATTGGAGCTTTTTGTCTTGAGAATGTTCTGTTAACTCAGTACTAAAAGTGCTAAATAATAAATTACAATTTTTTCTCTCTAGATCTGCTGGGATTCGAACCCAGGTCAGCAAATTGATCTTATGTTCCAGGCCAGAGCACCAGTCCGGAAATCTTTAGACTTGGGTTCGAATCCCAGTGGAGTTATAGAGAATTACTTTCAGATTTTTTCAGAAATTTCTCAAAGACAGTCTCCTCAAAATTACCGATTTTTTCTTCTGAGTCCATAAAAAAACACGAAAAATATAAAGGCTCTTTATTTTTGTTTACATTATCGAATATATTTTCCATGAAAGCAGTGTTCAACTTGATTAAATTTAAATTCTAAGGAATGACACGCCTCTGCACTGCCGATACGTACAGAGGTTAACATATATATATACATATATTATATATTTACGACTGCCGTGATCTTCCACTGTCTTCAAGTTCGGTACTTAGAAGGAGAATCTACACCCTTCGGAATTTTTTTTCTTCAAAGTACTCTCAGTAAGAGGTAATGACCAAGCTTTTAAAATTCGAAAGTTTTAAGATGCTCTTTTTAGCTATTCTCGAAACAAACAACTTTAAAAAGTCAGAGCAATCGGTAGCGCTCGGAGTTCGTAATCGGTAAGTACGGGTTCGATTCCTGCAGCCAGCATTTTTTTCACCATTTTTGATAGCATTTTATTATTAAATTTATTTAAATCAAGCCAAAGTTCTCATTGTTAACTATTTTTTCATATAAAAAAAACTGGAAATCACAAAAAAATTAGGAAATTTTATTGGGCAGGGAAACTAAGGAAAAACTCAGAGAATTTGAAAACAGTCTTTTAATTCTTTCTTTCTTTTTTTTGCATTTGATTATGTTTGAGGATTATGTTTTTAGCTAAAAATGTTTTTTTATTCAACTTTATGTTGGCAATTCATATTTTGGTGTTGAAAATTTATCTGAAATCTTTCTCGGTTAAAAATTCAAATATGTTGTTGGAAAGTTGTTTTTTTGGTTGAATTCAACTGTTTTTTTTATTTAAAATTAAAAACAAAATTTGTTTAAGATATCTTCTATTACATTATTTGTTAAAGACTTATTTTTAAACTGAAAAATTAACTATTATAGTTGAAAAATCATAATAAATAAATTTTCAATTTTTAATTGCAAATTGAAATATTTTACAGGAAATTATTTTTTTTTTTTGAAAATTCAACAATTTAGAAGAATATTTTTCTTTTGTGTCTGAAAAATCTTTATTTGTTGAAATTTTTTTGTTTTGATTCGATAATTCATTTCTGGTAGAAAAATCAATTATTTTGTTAAAAATTGTTTTTTTTTTGTGGAAAAAATGTATTCCTTTTTGTTAAAGTTTTATATTTAAATTTTTTTAAATTATATATATTCTTTTTATATTGAAAATTATTGAAAATTTGTGAACTAAAATTTTATTTCTTATGTCATTTATAAAAGATTCTTTATATTCTATTTTTATATATTAAATTTTTGTCTCGTACGAAAATAATAATAACCAAAATATAAATATTCAACTGAATCAAGGAAAGTGAGAATTTTCTAATATAGAAACTTCTACTGAAGTAAAATTAATAAAGGATGAAAATCCTAATTTTTATAATAAAAAAATGGTTAACAAATTATATTATGGCTTGATTTAAATAAATTTGATATCCAGTTGCGATAAAAAAATACATTTCAATGATAAAAAAATGCCGACAGCAGGAATCGAACTCGGGTTATGCCTTTACAATCCCGAAACACTACAGGAGCATTGTCCATATAACTGGCTTAAATTTGTTCGTAATTACCTATTACTGGTAGGAATATGAATAGAAAAAAAAAATTGAAGTGCGCAGGTTCCCCGGGTTAGTGATGCATAATAATATGTACTTAAAAAAATAGGTACAAAATTTAGAGATATTCAAGACCATATTTTTTTCTCGCAATATGCGTATTAATCTGAGGCACATGAAAACTTTTCAATCAGGCTCATTCCAATTGTCGCTGATTGTTAAAAATATTATTATATCTATAAATTCAATATTTATTATTATATTATAAAAAGCTGTTGAGACATTCCGTCTTGTAATTTAGAGAAAACTATTCCACGTTGCAATGTATGAGATTTCCTCTTAAATTTTTGTTTTTTAGCAATTATTAAATATAAAATTTTTATTTTGTAAACAAAATGATTCTAGTGTTCCGAGATTAGAAAAAATGTTTAAAGTTAGTTCTGGGCTTAAAAGCGTTAATTTTTTTTGATAAATTGTTAATTTAAGTATCTGCTCTGAATTTTATGAAAGTGGATTTAAAATGTTATGTTTAAATTCCATAAAAAAGACTTTTTAATGCAAATATTATTGTAATAATTTTACAGAAACAGATTAGATTAATACAAATTATAAATTGTATTGTAAGGATTATTATAAAAAGTGAAATTTTTTTATTGTGACTAGACCATATAAATAAAAACTAAAACAGCAGACTATATTTTTAGATGTATGTCAAGAAATGAAAAAAAATTAATTCAAATAAGTAAATAAATTAAAATGTTTCAAGCTACAATTCTTGTAATTATTATTTTCTGTTATCTTTCTACCGTTTTAACTAGGTTAAGTTTTTTTGTGGTATCAATTCGAGTTTGTAACCGCTTAGTCCCGGTTCGAATCCTGTTACTGGAATTACATTTTTTTTAATTTCAATCGCCTATACAATTTATTTAAATCAAGCCTAATTATTAACTTGTAACTATTTTTTACAGTGAAAAAATTTTGTTTTCTGAACTTTAATTTTAAGTTACTTTAAAGCTTACCTTTATTTTTTAAGTAATAAAAATAAAAATATGTATTGAATAGGAATCTGATAGATTTAATATTTTTGTGTTAATTTTACAGGATTTAAAAATCTCAAGATTTAAAAAAAAAATTTTCCAAAAAAAACTTTTTAAGTGTTTTAAAAGGTTTCTAGACAATCTAAATTTTTTAAGAACCTTTGGGAAATTTAAAATGATTTTTTATTTTGAAAAATTAAGTCTGAGAGAAAATTGTAAAAGATTTGGAAAAATTGAAGTTTTCTAAAAATTTTGAAAGGGAATGTAAAAGATGTTAAAGCAAAATTAATAGTTTTAAAAGATTCAAAAATAATTTTAAACTTTAAATAATTACAACAAAATTAAATAAATTGAAGATTTTTGAAGATTGATGAATTATGAACTTAAATAAAGAATCATTTTAAAAAATGACTTTTGAATGTAATTGCTGAATTTTCTACAAGTCAGAATAATTTTTGCCAAAAATTATAATATCAAATGAAATATACAAAATAAAACCAAATTATAAATCAAAAAGAGTTAAAG
The DNA here is from genome assembly GCA_010014905.2 of Druon quercuslanigerum. Lineage (NCBI taxonomy): Eukaryota > Metazoa > Arthropoda > Insecta > Hymenoptera > Cynipidae > Druon > Druon quercuslanigerum. The sequence continues at coordinate 20,883 of JAAAKG020139855.1, read as the reverse complement.
TCAGCAAGAAAAAAGATATTTCAACAAAGCAGTCGATTTTTGAATCAAGAAGAATACTTTCAAAAAAATAATTTGATTTTCAACAAAGGATATTCATTTGGAACCGAATACTTGAATTTTAAACTATAAACATGAATTTTTAACCATGAAATTTGATTTAATATCCAAAGCCGAATTTTCAACTAAGAAAAGCACGTTTTTAAAAATAATCAAATAGTAAACTTTTGGTTTAAAACCTTATTTTTGTTTAAAAAAATTTTCAAAAAAAAAATTTAATCTTTAACCAAAATATTTTCAACTACAGGAAGAATCTCTAACCAGAAAACATAATTTTTAACAGAGTATATACAATTTTAACCAAGTAATTGAATTATAAACTAAAACAAAAACTATTGCTACAGAAAATGGAATTTGTAGATTTTTTGGTTAAAAAAATTAATTCTGAAGAAGAAATAACGAATTAAAAAAAAATACTTTTAAATTCTTTCCGAAAAGAAGTTGAATTTGCAATCTTTGATTTTCAACGAAAAAGGAGACTTTAATAAAAATTTGGAATTTCCTAGAAATTAAATGAAATTTAAAAAAAAAAATGGAATATAGTTCATTTTCAAAAAAAAAAAAATGAACTTTCTACAAAAAAAACAACAAATTTTTAATTTTTAAAGTAATTGCATTACCTATGTAAATTACCCTGAATTACAAATAAATTACCTTGATTACTTAAATTAATTCATATTGCAAATAGATTACCGTGGATTACGAGTAGATTTTTCAGATTACCTGAATTACAGACAATAAAACGCTAAATTTTTCTTTGCGGAATTTTTATAAGCAGATCTTAAGGGAATTTAAGAGGCTACGTTTACTGAAAAAATTACGAAGTATATAATTACCATCTTAAGAGGATCTAAGGGAATCTTAATCTGACAATAAAACACAACATTATTTGGTGCAAAATTTCTCCAAAAGCTGAGTTTATTGAAAAAGTTGTGAAGTATATAATTACCATCTTAAGAGGATCTAAGGGGATTTTGAACGAAAAATAAAACACTAAATTTGTTGTGCGGAATTTTTCTAAATGGATCTAAAGGGAATTTAAGAGGCTGCGTTTGGAGAAAAAATTATTAAGTATATAATAACTATCTTAAGAGGATCTAAGGGGATCTTAAACTGAGAAAAAACACAACATTATTTGGTGCAAAATTTCTCCAAAAGCTGAGGTTATTGAAAAAGTTACGAAGTATATAATTACCATCTTAAGAGGATCTAAGAGGATCTTGAACGAACAAAAAAACACTAAATTTTTTGTGCGGAATTTTTCTAAGTGGATCTAAAGGTAATTTAAGAGGCTGAGTTAACTGAAACAGTTACTAAGTATATAATAAAAATCTTTAAAGGATATAAGGGGATATTAAACTGACAATAAGACACAACATTATTTGGTGCGTAATTTCTCTAAAGGCTGAGTTTATTGAAAAAGTTACGAAGTATATAATTACCACCTTACGAGGATCTAAAGGGATCTTGAACGGACAATAAAACAACAAATTTTTTTTTTGCGGAATTTTTCTAAATGGATCTAAAGGGAATTTAAAAGGCAGAATTTCTCTAAGTGGATCTAACAGTAATTCAAGAGGCTGCGTTTATTGAAAAAGTTACTTATTATATAATTACCATTTTAAGAGGATCTAAGGGAATCTTAAACGAAAAATAAAATACTAAATTATTTGCTGCGGAATCTTTCTAAGTGGATCTAAAGGGAATTTAAGAGGCTGCGTTTACTGAAAACATTACTAAGTATTTATACCATCTTAAGAGGATCTAAGGGGATCTTAAACTGACAATAAAATACAAGATTATTTTGTGCAGAATATTTTTGAAGTTGATCTAACAGTAATTTAAGAGGCTACGTTTACTGGGAAACCGGGTAAGTATAAAATTTTCGTTAAAGAAGGATCTAAGGACATTTTAAAAGGCCAATAAAACACTAGTTTTCTTCTTAAGAGGACCTAAGGAGATCTTAAACTGACAATTAAGCACAAAATTATTTTGTGCGGAATTCCTTTAAGTGGATCTGACAGTAATTCAAGAGCCTGTCTTTATTATTAAAACTGATAAATATTTAATTAATATCCTAAGAGGATCTAAGGGAATCTTAAACTGACAATAAAACATTACATTATTTTGCCTGAAATTTCTCTATGTGGATCTAAGATTAATTCAAAAGGCTGCGTTTATTAAAAAGTTAGTAAGTATATATTTACCATCTTAAGAGGATCTAAGAGGATCTTTAACGGACAATAAAACACTAAATTATTTTGTGCGAAATTTCTTTATGTGGATCGAACAGTAATTTAAGAGGCTTAGTATAAAAATTTCGTCCTAACAGGATCTAAGTAGATTTTAAACAAACAATAAAAAACTAAATTATTTTTTGTGAAATTTCTCTGAATGGATCTAACAGTAATTCAAAAGGCTGCGTGTATCACAAAAGTTATAGAGTACATAATTACCTTCTTAAGAGGGTGTAGGGGAATCTTAAATGGACAATAAAACACTTAAGAATTTTGTGCGGAATTTCTTTGAGTGGATCTAACAGTAATTTAAGAAGCTGCGTTTACTGGGAAACCGGCTAAGTATAAAATTTTCCTTAAAGAAGGATCTAAGGAGATTTTAAAAGGTCAATAAAAAGCACTAAACTGTTTTTTGCGGAATTTCTCTAAGTGGATCTAAAGGGAATTTGAGAGACTATGTTTTTCAGGAAACCGGGTAAGTATTTAAATACTATCTTAAGAGGATCTAAGGGGATCTTAAATGGACAATAAAACAATAAATTATTTTGTGCGGAATTGCTCTGAGTGGATCTAACAGTAATTCAAGAGTCTGCGTTTATTGAAAAAGTTACTAAGTATATAATTACCATCTTAAGAGGATCTAAGGGGATCTTTAACGGACAATAAAACACTAAATTATTTGGTGCATAATTTTCCTAAGTGGATCTAAAGGTGATTTAAGAGCCTTCATTTACTGAAAAAGTTACTAAGTATATAATTACTATTTTAAGAGGATCTAAGCAGATCTTGAACTGACAATAAAACACTAAATTATTTTGTGCGGAATTTCTTTACGTGTATATAACAGTAATTTAAGAGGCTGCGTTTACTAGGAAACCAGCTTAGTATATAATTGCTTTCTTAAGAAGATCTAAGGGGATCTTGAACGGAAAATAAAACTCTAAATTTTGTTGGAGAATTTTTCTAAGTAGATCTAAAGGGAAGTTAAGAAGCTGCGTTTATTGAAAAAGTTACTAAGTATATAATATTAATCTTAAGAGGATCTAAGGGGATATCAAACTGAATATAACACATTAAATTATTATGTGCGGAATTTTTCTAAGTGGATCTAAAGGTAATTCAAGAGGCTGCGTTTACTGAAAAAAATATTACGTATATAATTGCTTTCTTAAGAAGATCTAAGGAGATATTAAACGGTCAATAAAACACTAAATTATTTTTTTCGGAATTTTTCTAAGTGGACCTAAAGAGAATTTAAGAGGCTGCATTTACTAAAAATGTTACTAAGTATATAATTACCATCTTAAGAGAATCTAAGGGGATTTTAAACTGGCAATAAAGCACAACATTATTTTGTGCAGAATTTCTTTAAGTGGATCTAAAGGGAATTTAAGAGGCTGCGTTTACTGGGCAACCGGCTTAGCATAAAATTTCGTCCTAAGAGGTTTTAAGGAGATTTAAAACGGACAATAAAAAACTAAAATATTTTGTGCGAAATTTCTCTCAGCGGATATAACAGTAATTCAAGAGGCTGTGTTTACTAAGAAACGGCCAAAGTATTTAATTGCTATCTTAAGAAGATCTAAGGGGATATTAAACAGACAATAGAACACTAAATTATTTTATGCTGAATTTTCCTAAGCGGATCTAGAGGGAATTTAAGAGGCTGCGTTCATTGGAAAAATTAATAAGTATATAATTTTCTTTTTAAGAGGATCTAAGGAGATTTTAAACTGACAATAAAACACAAAACATTTTGTGCGGAATTCCTTTAAGTGGGTCAAACAGTAATTCTAGAGACTGTATTTATTAGGAAATCGGATAAGTATTCAATTACTATCTTAAGAGGATCTAAGGAGATCTTAAATGGAGAATAAATAACTAAATTATTTTATGCGGAATTATTCTAAGTGGATCTAGAGGGAATTTAAGAGGCTGCGTTCTTTGGAAAAATTAATAAGTATATAATTTTTATCTTAAGAGGATCTAAGGAGATTTTAAACTGACAATAAAACACAAAATATTTTGTGCGGAATTCCTTGAAGTGGATCAAACTGTTTTTCTAGAGACTGTGTTTATTAGGAAATCGGATAAGTATTCAATTACTATCTTAAGAGGATCTAAGGAGATCTTAAATGGAGAATAAATTACTAAATTATTTTATGCGGAATTTTCCTAAGCGGATCTAGAGGGAATTTAAGAGGCTGCGTTCTTTGGAAAAATTAATAAGTATATAATTTTCTTCTTAAGACGATCTA
>JAAAKG020139855.1:0-16231 GCA_010014905.2 Druon quercuslanigerum | reverse complement strand
TTCAATTACTATCTTAAGAGGATCTAAGGAGATCTTAAATGGAGAATAAATTACTAAATTATTTTATGCGGAATTTTTCTAAGTGTATCTAGAGGGAATTTAAGAGGCTGCGTTCTTTGGAAAAATTAATAAGTATATAATTTTCATCTTCAGAGGATCTAAGGAGATTTTAAACTGACAATAAAACACAAAATATTTTGTGCGGAATTCCTTTAAGTGGATCGAACAGAAATTCAAGAGACTGTGTTTACTTAAAATGTTACTAAGTATATAATTACCATCTTAAGAGTATCTAAGGGAATTTTATACTGACAATAAAGCACAAAATTATTTTTTGCAGAATTTCTTTAAGTGGATCTAAAGGGAATTTAAGAGGCTGCGTTTACTGGACAACCAGCTTAGCATAAAATTTTCCTCCTAAGAGGATTTAAGGAAATTTAAAACGGACACTAAAATACTAAAATATTTTGTGCAAAATTTCTGTCAGTGGATATAATAGTAATTGAAGAGGCTGTGTTTATTAAGGAACGGCCTAAGTATTTAATTGCTATCTTAAGAGGATCTAAGGGGATATTAAACAGACAATAGAACACTAAATTATTTTGTGCGCAATTTTTTTAAGTGTATCTACAGGAAATTTAAGAGGTTGCGTTCTTTTGAAAAATTACCAAGTATATAATTTTCTTCTTAAGAGGATCTAAGGAGATTTTAAACTGCCAATAAAACACAAAATATTTTGTGCGGAATTACTTTAAGTGGATCGAACAGTAATTTAAGAAGCACTGTTTACTAGGAAACCGGCTTAGTATACAATTTTTTTAAAGAAGGATCTAAGAAGATTGGATCTAAAGGGAATTTTGGAGGCTGTGTTCATGTGAACTTAAGAGGATAAAAAAAATGGTGCGGAATTTCTCTAAATGGATATCACAGTAATATTAGAGGCAAGTGCATTACTCCGGTTATCCTGGATAAGTTGGATTACACCGGATTACCAGTTTTTTCCCCTCGACTTAGACTAACTATATTTCCTGAACTACATTTTTCAAAAACAAAAAAAAGAAGAAATTTAAAGGTCATCATGATTTAAATACAAAAATTTGTGTTTAGAAACAACATATATTTCAGTCAACTGCTGTCGGGAGTTATTTCCCTATTAAATACTTGTAACTTATTTGAAAATGATATTTCAAGGATACTTTTATCGATTATAAAAAATTCTGTCCAAAAACCTGCAAAAGTTCTGCAAAGATGTTCGCTGTTTACTTAATGTCTTGTTCATATGAGTTCTAAACACTTGTGCGATTTACACGTATTATCCTATTTTCCTATAATTAATTCAAATTGGCCTTAACAACAACAACTTAAAAATAATAGAAGAACAATTGTACATAAAGTTTCCTTAATTCACCCTGGTTAGCCTACTCACTTTCCATCTGTTCCATGACTAGTCTTTTCTTAAGGATATTTTCGAAATATTTTATGAGTAAAATCTTATTTTAAATAATTAATTTTAAAATATTTTATTCGAATCTCTAAGTAAATTTGTTTAAAAACGTAGAATATAATAGGATAACGAGAAGAATTTATTAGGCGCATCTATTTTTATCATGTGCGCAAATACCTATAAGTTATGAATATAATTCAGTTGCTTAAATTACATTTTTGTCGATTTCTCGAAAGATATCGTTTTTCAATTTTTCAAGCAACATAATTGTGAAAAAGTTTTTTTTTAAATTGGCATGAGCCTTTAATTTTTTTTATCATTGGGTGCGTCAAAAGCTTTTTCGATATTGCGAAACCTAACACGTTTCGGCCCAGGCTGACATACTGGACTCGACATGACTTACGCGTCAGTATCTTAGCACAAACCGTTTTAAGTTTCGTATTATTTGCAAAGTTTTTTAAAAAGATTCAATATATTTTAAATAATTGGTAACCTCACAGACCTTACCCAATGATGACTGACGCGTCAGTCATGAAGATTCCAGTGAGTCAGACTAGGCTGAGATATGTTCCGCCTGAGGAAAGATCTTTTAAAAAAGCTTTTCGAATAATACGAAACTTAACACGTTTTAGCCTAGGCTGACTTACTAGGCTCGCCATGACTGACGCGTCAGCCAACCTGGGTCGAAACGTGTTTTTTTTAACTTACACAAGGTTCTAGAATCTTTTAATTCATATAATAGTCAATAGCTTTTCTAATAATACGAAACTTTCGTCCTAGGCCGACTCACTGGACTCCTCATGACTGACGCGTCAGTCATCCTGGGACGAACCGCTTTCTTTTTTAATTTTTAATTTTAATTTATATTCGAATCTAGCACGTTTCAGCCCAGGCTGACTTATCGGAATCGTTATGACTGACGTCTTAGTCAGTTTAGCACGAAACTTGTTTCAGACTTGTTTCAGAAGATACAAATCTGTAATGCCAGCCAAAAAATCATTTTCGAATAATACGAAAATTAACACGTTTCCGCCCAGGCTGACCTACTAGACTCGCCATGACTGACGCGTCAATCATCTTAGGACGAAACGTGTTAAGTTTCGTATTACTTGGAAAGTTTTTTAGAAAGATTTTCTTACCTGCATTAGGGTCTAGAAGTTTTTTTAAATTTTTGTAAGATTGAATATATTTTTAAATAAGTGAAAAACTCACAGACTTTACCCGATGATGACTGATGCGTCAGTCATGAAGATTCTAGTGAGTCAGTCTAGGATGAACTGTGTACGGTCTGACAAAAGTTCTTTTAAAAACGCTTTCCGAATAATACCAAACTTAACACGTTTCGGCCCAGACCGAATCAGTGGAATCGTCATGACTGACTTGAACTAGGGTCCAAGCTTTTTTAATTCTTGTAAGAGTGAATAGCTTTTCAAATTATACGAAACCTAGTACGTTTCGGCCCAGGCTGACTTACTTGATTCTACATGACTGACGCGTCAGTCAGCTTGGCACGAAACTTCTTAGGATTTAAATTATTTTAAAAAGATATTGAAACTTACAAGAGTTAAGAAGATTCAAGTTCATAATGCCAGCTAAAAAATATGTTCAAATAATACAAAATGAAACACGTTTCGTCTTATGTTTTCTCACTCTATTCGACATAACTGACACGTCAGTCACACTGGGACGAATCGTTTTTTTTTACTTTTTTCTTTTGACTTGAATAAGGATCTAAAAATTTGTAATTCTTATAAGGGTCAATAGCACTTTAAATAATATGAAGCATCACAAGTTTCGTCCAAGGCTGAATTACTATGCTCGTTATGATTGACGCGTCAATCAGCATGGGATGCAATAATACGAAGCCTAGCACGTTTCGGCCCAGGCTGACTTACATGATTCGACATGACTGACGCGTTAGTCAGCCTGGGACGAAAAGGTTCATTATTTACTTTTTTGTTTAGACTTCAATTAGGGTCAAAACTTTTTTAATTCTTGTGAGAGTGAATAGCTTTTAAAATAATACGAAACCTAGCACGTTTCGGACTAGGTTGACTTACTGGAATTGACATGACTGACGCTTCGGTCCTTATTAAACAAAACGTGTTATAGTTTCTTATTATGTGAAAGGCTATTAACATTTAAAAAAATAAAAAAATATAGACACTAATGCCAATTTAAAAAATCTTCTTCACATTATTAAACTTAAGTTGATCGTAAAGAGGGTCGCAATGCATCTAAACGTCGATAATACTGCTTCGTTTTTTGTCTATATCAGTCGCGTCCAGATCGTTTCCTAGACTTCCAACACGTCTCCTCATTCCAACTCCCCCCACTTGTCCTGTTGCCTTCAGCTTTTCTTGCATTTGTGCCAAAATATCCTGCATTCTTCTTATCTAAGATAAAAAGATATTATTTGAAAATATTTCCAATATTTGAGATTTTTAACTTTTTACCTGAATAAATAATTTTTCTCACCTCTTCATCCTTTTGCAAAAGTAGCCTGTCGGTTTCCGATATGCTATTCTCGAAATGTGGACCAGAGTCTCTTTTTAGTTTACTGCAATAGAAAAAAACAAATGTAGTGGAATACTCTGGGGAACTTCAAGCCGGATTCACAAAAGAAAATCTCATAGACTTTTTTTAAAGCTTAGACAACTTGTTAAACACATAAAAGAAAAATACGTTCTCAGATATTTTGCCCCAAACATTTTTTGTCGATTATTTGGATTGTTTTATAAGGTTTCTTAGTCCCGGGCGGAAACCCTTATGGTTCGGTCGGGTTTCCGTCTTTCCTACCTATTTTCCAAAACGAGAAATGAGGGGAAGAAGCGTAGGGGAAATAAGAGCAAATGTGAGAAGGAAAAGTACCTGGTAAGAGGTACTAAGAGAGTAGGAGTAGGAAAAATTATGAGGGGAAGTGAGGGGAAATATAAGGAGAAGTATAACAAATGATGGAAGTGTAAGTATAGACGGTAGTGAGGGAAAGTGATAAAAAGTGAAGGGAGGGCAAGTAAGGTAGTGCGGGAGAGTAGGGAAGGGAAAGCGATAGCTGTGGAAGGAAAGTAGATAAGGAAATTGTTACCTGTGGAAGTGAAAACAGGGGGAAGTCGAGGTGAAAGAATTTTGGAAAGAGAAAAGTAAAGAGTGAAGTGAAGAGAGGTTGAGTAGTAGAAGCAAGATAAAATGACAGGAGGGGTGGTAAGGGAAGCAAAAGCAAATAATAGGAAGTGAGAGGAAGTGCAATGATAGGAAACGTGGGTAATAAATGGAGGGACAGCAGGGATAGTGAGGAAATTAGGAAAGGGAAACTAAGAGAAATAAGTATAGAAGTAGAGGAAATGAGGGAAAGATTAGTAGAAAAGGGGTGGAAATTTGACAGGGCAAGTGAGGGGAAGTAGGGGAAATTTTGGCAGTAAGAAAGGGTAGTGAGAGAAGTGAAGAGGTGGCTAGCACGGTATCGAGGGTAAGTAGGAGAGGTAAAGCGGTGACGTGGGAAGGGAAATAAGTAAACGGAAGTGTTATTTAAAGAAGTGGCAAGAAGGGAAGTAATTATGAAGGAAGTGAAGGGAACGGAGTGGAATAGAAAGGAGAAGTGAGGTTGAAGTGAAGGGAGAGGGAGTAGAGGAGGAGGAGTATGGATAATGGAGAAGAGGGAAGAAGAAAATAATGAGAGGAGGGGAATCAAGGGGAAATTAGGATGTCGGATAAGTAGGGTAAATGAGGAACAGGAGAAGCAAGAGAAATTAGAAAAGGGGAAGTGCGGGGAGGTGAATGGAGAAGTAGAGAAAACGACTAGAGGGTAAGTAGTTAGGGTTGTAAGAGACAGTGTGTGAAGTGAACTGAGGGCTAGTAGAATAGTACGAGCGAGTAATGGAGAGAAATTGGTCGCTGCGTAAGGAAACTAGATAAGCAATGTATTAGCTGGGGGAGTGAGAGAAAGTTAGGGAACAGAAAATGAGGATAATAAGGCGAGGAAAAGAAGGGTAACTAGAGGAAATGAGGAGAGGAAAAATTAGGGACGGGAAGTAGAGAAAATGATTAAAAGTGAGGAAAAATATTGAGGGAAGTAAAGGAAGGGACACGAGAGTAGTGACCCTACTGAAAATTCCTATATAGGTTTCTGTATAGGATCCGATATAGGACCCTTCATAATAAGGTACCTAATGGTACCTAACTAATAGTACTTCATGGTACGTAATGGTACGGATGTCTCTAGGTGCTCCTGGATGATCAAAGAAACTTCTGTGCAGCCGTAGGTGCCATAGAATACTACTGCTAATCTGGATAAGGTGCCATAGAATACTACTGCTCATCTGGATAAGGTCCCATACAGGAACATATACAGGAATCTATATTTCTTTCTTTCTTTATCTTTATAGAATTCTATCTCATTTCCTATAGATGGTACCTATAGGTGAGACATATAGATTCCTATGTAGGATCTTATATAGGAGTGTTAGTTGAGGAAGTGAAAAAAGGGATAGTAGTGGTGAAGGAAGTGGGAAAACGGAGGGGAATAAAAAGGTGAAGTGCTATTGATGTAAGGAGAGGAGAAGTAGAGGAGAAGGAGCATGGATAAGGGAGAAGAGAGAAGAAGCAACGGGTGAAGTGACAAAAAGCAACGGGTGAAGTGACAAGAAGCTACGGGTGAAGCGACAAGAAGCAAAGGGTGAAGCGACAAGAAGCAAAGTGTGAAGTGAGGGGAATCAAGGGGAAATGAGGAAGTCGTATACGTACCGAAAATTTAGAATGGGAGGAGCAGAAGAATTTTGAAAAGGTGAAGTACGGGGTTGGTGGATGGAGAAGTTGAGAAAATGAGAAGACGATAAACACTGAGGGTAGTGAGGGAGAGCGAGTGAAGTGAATTGAAGGCTAGTAGGATAGCACGGGTAAGTAATGGAGAGAAACTGATGGCTGTGGAAAGAAATTAGGTAAGCAATGCAATGCTGGGGCAGCGAGAACGGGAGAAAGTACAGGAGAAAGAAGTTTGAAAGAAATAAGCAGGAGGTGCAGTTAGGGAAGAAGAAGTAGTTAAATCAAGAGCAAATGACATGTATGGCAGTATGGAAAGCAAGAACAAATAAGGGAGCGTAAAGGAAGTGAGAAAAAGTCAGGGAATAGGATGTGTGGATAATAAGGGGAGGGAATGTAAGGTAAGCAGAGGAAATGAGGGAAGGGAAAGTGAGAGAAAGAAGCGAAGGAGATGAAGAAGAAGTGAGTGGTGGGGTTGTGGAGAAAGCGAGGAGAAATTAGGGAAGGGAAGTAGGGGAAATGATTAAAAGAGAGGAAAGATATTGAGAGAAGTGAAAAAAGGGACGAAACAGTAGTGATAATAAGTAGGGCAGAAAAAGAGATGGCTGCGGAAGAAAATTAGGGGAAAGGGATTGTTAGTTCAAGATGTGAGAAGACGGGGAATAGAGTAGGAAGACCTTGGGAAAGGAAGGGGAAGCAAAGGGTGAATTGAGGGGACGGGAGCAAGGTTAAATAAGGTGAAATAAGGAATTACGAGTAGTAGAAGCAATGAATAAAGTAGACGTGAGGGGGTATAAAACAAAAGAGAATTAGAGGAAATACGGGGAGTGCAAGTAGGTGATAGAAAGAGAAAGGTAGTGTTAGCTGGGCAAGTGAGCAAAGGAGAAAGTATAGTTAGGAAAAACTTGGGAAAGCGCGGAGATAAAAGTAGGGAACTAAGGAGAGGGGAAGTAGGGGAAGCTAATAGAAATGAGAGAGTAAGTAGGAAAAACAAGGGTAAACAAGGGAAAGTAGATAAAGTGAGAGAAAATAGGTCAAGCGAGACGATGTAGGTAAATCGAGGGAAAGTAGATAAAGCAAGGGAAAGTAGATAAAGCAAGGGAAAGTAGATAAAGCGAGAGAAAGTAGATAAAGCGAGAGAAAGTAGATAAAGCAAAGGAAAGTAGATAAAGCGAAGGACAGTACATAAAGCGAGGGAAAGTAGGTAAAGTAGGAAAAGTAGGAAAAGTGGGAAAAGTAGGAAAAGTAGGAAAAGCAGGAAAAGTAGGAAAAGTAGGTATAGTAGGTAAAGTAGGTAAAGCGAGGGGAAGTAGGTAAGTTGAGGGAAAGTGGGTAAAGTGAGGGATACTGTAGAGAGTTGAAATAAGGAAAAGTGACTGGAAAGAGAAATATAAGGGGAGGAGAAGTTAATGAAATGAGAAAGAAAGTAAGGGAAAATGAGCAGAGGGTCAACAGATAAAGTGAAGGGAAATTAGAGAGGGAAGTGAAGGAAGATATAGCAAGGTAGTGAGAGCAAGCAAGGGAGGGAAAGTGATGGCTGGGGAAGAAAAGTAAGTGAAAGGGAGTTTTAGTTGAGAAAGGAAGTTTTAGTTGGGAAAGGAAGTTTAAAATGGAAAAGGGAGTGAAGGGTATAGTGAAGGATAGAGTGTGGGTTGAAGTGCGGAAGGGGAAGTGGAGGAGGAGGGATATAGAGAGGTAAAGTGAGGGGAGCGAAAGCGAGAAAATATAAAGGGAAATGAGGGAACAGGAGAATTATGAAAAATGAGGAGAGTGGAAATGAGGAGAACGGAAATGAGGAGAAATAAACAGAGTAGTGGAGGAAGTGTGGAGAGGACAAGCAGAGAAGGTAGTAAGGGAAAGTAGTTCGGGTAAGTACGGATGAGGAAGTGACGTTTGAAAAAAAATGTAAAAAAAGGGAGTGTTAGCTGGGAAAGTGAAAAGAGGGGGAAGTAGAGAAGAAAGAATTTAGGGAGGGATGGAAAAATGAAGGATGAAGTGAGCGGTGGGGAAGTAGGAGAGTGGGAGGTTTGAAAGACTTAAATAACGTCTTAAGAAGTTACAACACCCTTTTATTTAGGCGCGAAATTGGATTTTGAAATTTGTTTAAACTCTTTAAAAAACAAAAAAAATGGAATGAGGGTTTTCTGAAATATAAAAAAAATTTATTTGAATTTTATAACATTTCAAAAAAAAATCTTGAGAATAAAATATTTAAAATGATTTTTTATTTATATATATGTAACAAGTGGGGTAATTAATAAAAAAATCGGTGAGATGAATGTTTGTCTTTCTTGAATCCAGCATGCAGTTCCCTACTGGTAATATTTAACACACAAAAAAGCAGTTTACAACAAAAGTGATAAAAACTCATTGTCAATGTTGGAGTCATCAAACATTTAAATTAATAATTAAAACTTATAGTACTTATTTTTATTATATTGTTTTTATTTTGGAAACCAGAATATAAAATTTGAGATCCCAGAATGTTCACATTTTCTCAAATAATAAAAAAAGATAATACAGATGCATATATAGCTATATCAGATATAAAATAATATTATTTACATGCGTAAATACCTCCTTTCCCGAATAGCCTGCTGGGATATTTGGGAAATACATTGTGCCCGGAAATTTTCATAGTGGACATCCTGTGTCACATCTTTCAAATCTTGCATGTGTGTTGATATTAACATCGTTCTTAATTTCACAAAATCGCTATGTTTTGGATTCTCCACTGAAAAATAAAAAAATTGTTAAAATTGAAGCTATTAGTTTTTTTAGTTGGAAATTTCTCTCTGGTAGCGCTAAACCTAATAAATTTTTATTTGGCCAGTAAATTTTGAATAATTACAATAAAAAATATTGATTTGAAGTATTAATAATAATTTATTCAAAATAGTTTTCAAAATTATTATACTTTTAGTTGCAAAGATTAACTTTAAACAAAGAGATGAAAATTGAACCAGAAAATAAATTTTAAACCAATTCGTTCAACTATCTACCGAAGAAATGAAATTTTATCTAAAATGATGAATCTTCAACCAAAGAGATGAATTTTTAATTAAATTGATAAAACAAAAAAGAAGATATATTTTTAATCGAAAAATTGTTTTTTGGTAAAAAAAGATCAAAACTCTGTTAAAGCAGATACATTTTTTTACCCAAAATGACGAAATAAAAAAATCTTCATCTTTCTACCAAAAAAGATTTCAGTTGAAGTTTCAACACCAAAATATAGATTTTCAAAAAAAAAGTTAATTTTTCTTAAATCCCTTGCTCTTATTTTTAGGTTTACCCGAAAAGTACATAAAACAGGAAATATTCAATAAGTGCGCGCAGAGCGCATCTGTTTCTTGGCTAGTTTAAAACAATTAAAATTCAATCTCTTTTCTGATTCGGGAATAAAAAATCTTATAATATTTATATTAACCTTCGACAACGCCCCATGGATATTGACGTCCACGAACTTTTCTGCCAGCAACTTCTAATACTGTCGAACTGCCAACAACTGCAAAAGGTACACAGGCCTTCAATTCTTTGTCTTGCTGCTTAAATTCCTCATCCTCATCACTGTCGCAGTCCGGAAATTGATAAATCTATCAAAATTGAAAAAGGCCATTCTATATTAAATTTAAATTAATATAACAGGCGGTGGTCTTCCGCACCAGATACCTGTGTACGGTTTCCCCACTACGCCGTTTCTCCTACTGCGCAGTATTCCCCCACCGCGCGGCTTCCACTCACGCAGGTGAGCTGCTGCCGGCTAGACTAGAGTTGCGAACTATGGCCAGACAAAGTTCTTAAATGCTCAAGAATCTATGTTGAGCAAATGCTTTTGAGAATATGCTCAGCATTTAAGAATTTATTGTTTCAACAAATATATATCATAACTGGTAAAGTTGAAGTTAATTTTATTATTATAATTAGAAATCGCGACTATTTTTTTCTTGAAAATTAATCTCTTTTTGTTGAGGATTGAAACTATTTTGTAGAAAATCCATTTTTTTGGTTGAATTAAATTATTTTTGGTATAAAGTCAAAATATTTTTTGGTTGAAATATCAAATACTTAGCCGGAATTGGAACTACATTGTTAAAAATTAATTTATTTAATTAATGATTCATAATTTTAGTTTTAAAAAACCTTTTTTAATGAACATTTAATTATTTTCTTGAAAATTAATTGGTTTAACTAAAAATTTAACTCGTACATCTTTGGTTCAACATTCGGCTTTGTAAGTTTCAAATTAAAATATTTGGTTTAAAATTCCTGTATTTTATTTAAAATTCGTCTAACTTTATAGAAAATCCACCTTATAGGTCGAAAATTGATCTAAATCGTTGAATAAAAAATTGTATTCAGAACTAATTTTTTTGTACTGAAAATGTAACTGTTCTATTTTTTGTCAAAAATTAAGTTTTTTTACTGAAAATTTCATCTTTTTGGTAAAAATTAATTTCTGTGGTTGAAAGTTTAACTACTTTATTGAAAATTCGTTTCTTTTTTCGTTGAAAATTTATTTTACTAACTAAAAATTTAAGTATTTTATTTTTAGTAGAAAAATTATCATCTTAGTAAAAATTCATCTTTTCAGTTAAAAATTCAACTATTCCAGTTGAAGATTCATTATTTTAGTTAAAAGTTCCTCAGTTTGGTTAAAAAAAAATTTTTAACTAAAAATGAAACTGTTCCATTTTTGGTTGAAAATAGATTTTTTTAAATTCAAACCCCAACTGTTTAGTTAAAAGTTTGCATTTATTGTTTTAAACTTTCACTATTCGTTATTCATGTATTTTGTTTAAAAAGCGTATTTTTTAATGGAGAATTAATCTTCTTGTTTGAAAATTTATTTTTCTCTGTTTTGTAGAAAATTTAACAATTCTATTTTTTTATGAATTCATTTTTTTGTTTAAAAAAAATGTGATTAAAGTTAATTCTTAGGCTGAAAATTCGTTTCTTTTTAGTTGAAAATTATTTTTTTAACTGAAGAAGTATCTATTCCATTTTGGCTTAAGAATTTATATTTTTAGTTAAAAATTAATTAATTTTTCTGAGAACTAGTTTTTTGTTTAAAATTTACTTTTCAAACTGCAAATTCGATTATTCTAGTTTGGGTTTTTAAATTTATCTTTTTTAGTTGCAAATTTATATATTTTATTGAAACTGTATCTTTTTTTGGTAGAAAATTCATCTTTGGGCTTAAAATTCAATTATTTTGTTAAGAATCCATTTTTCATATTTTTAAAAATTGAATGTTTTAACTGAAAATTTAATTTTTCTATTTTTGTTTGAAATATAATTTTTGTTGATAAAAAAACGAACTATTTTTTTGTATATTTTTTTTAACATTTATTTTTCTAACATTTTAACTTATGCACTTTGTTGAAAATGGGTCTTTTTTGGTAGAAAGTTAATCAAGAAATTTTTTTTTTAAAGTAGTTTAAATTTAAAGCAAGTAGTTGATTCTTTAACCAAAAAGGATGAATTTTCAACCAGAAAAGATAAATTTTCAAATAAAAATTTTAATTTTTATCCATAAATGAAATAATTAAATTTTTAGTTTAAAAAATAATTCTCAACGGAAAATATAAAAGCACTTAAATTTTTTATTAGAATATGTCATTTTTGATCAAAAAGTTTATTTCATTTTAAATAGTTAATTTTTCATAAAAATAGTATAATTTTTAATGAAATAGTTGAAATTTTTAACCGAAATAACAATTTTCATCAAAAAAGTTCATTTTAAACCACATAATTTAATTTTCTACCAAATTGTGGAATTTTCTAGCGAAAAGTCGAGTTTTTCTACTAAACAGTTCAATTTTCGACCCGAAAATATGAATTTTCCACTAAACCGATGAAACTTTAACGACAAGAAAAATTAATTTTTTTAAAAGTAATTTAAATTTAAAACAAGTAGTTGATTCTTTAACCAAAAAGGATGCATTTTCAACAAGAAATTATAAATTTAAAAACAAAAATTTTAATTTTTAACCATAAACGGAATAGCTAAATTTTTGGTTTAAGAAATAATTCTCAAAGAAAAATATAAAAACAGTTGAATTTTCTATTCGAAAATGTGATTTTTTGATAAAAAAAAATTAAACCACATAATTTAATTTTCTACCAAACTGTGGAACATTATAGCGAAAAGTATAATTTTACTACGAAACAGTTTAATTTTGGGGCCAAAAAATATTTATTTCAAACTATAATTATGAATGCTCAACCAAAAAAAAATTAATTTCTTCAAACAAGTGGAAGTGTTTCGGCGTTACATTACAGTAGGACCCGTCGGATCAGAAGTCGTCGCATCGAAATCCTCGGAAGGAAGTAGTCCCAACTCTTAAACTTCTATGCTAGGCGTGATACGTAGGCGCGTGCGCACAGGGTCGCAACAGATTCCAGGAAATTCAAGTTAGTGTTGCTTGTAAAAAAAATTAACCGGTCGGCCAACCATTAGTGCCCTGAACATTTAGAGGTACAGTAGGACTCGTCGGATCGGGATGGATTTTCGATCACGCAAGTTGCAGAAATAAATATTAACCGCATTTTCTGCTAGTAAAACATTTCAAAATGTTCAGGGTAGAATTAATTTCTATAGCGTGGCGTCTGCTGCGACCACGAGCGCATGCGCCCACCTATCACGGCTAACGAGGATGTTTAGGAGTAGGGACTAGCCCTCCGAGGATTTCGATACGACGAGCTCCGGTCCGACGAGTCCTACTTTACTATATAAATAGTTGTGGATTTCTTTTAGACAAAAGTTGGTGGAGAAAAATTCAAGAGCTCGGATGATATTTGTTTCTGCAAACTGCGTCATCGGTAGTGAAAACCCAATCCGACGAGTCCTACTTTATTATAGATAGTTTTAAATTTTTTGTAGGTCAAACTTGGTAGAGAAAACTTAAAAAGCTCGGTCTATGTAACTAATTAGTAATTAGTAATTAGTAATTAGTAATTAAATAAATAAAATCACTTTTTAATACGCCAGCGTCAAGGAAATAAAGTTGTATAGTAGAAATAGGTAAGTAAAAAATGCGGTCAGCCCTGAACCTGGAAAGTGAGAAGAGAAAATTTGTGGAAAGAAAAGGATAAAAAAATGAGAGAATCATTATTATTATTATGATTAATGATTACTATTGGAGAATTTTGTCCCCTGCCGATGTTGACCATAGTTCGTAACTAAATTGTGAGCGAGCAATTTTAATTTTTACCTGAATTTCGTGCTCCTCAATATCAGCAAGTATGCGCTCTTTTAATTTCTTCACTTCTTGAGTCGTAAGAGTGTCAGCTTTGGCAATTACAGGTACTACATTCACTTTACGATGCAATCGTCTCAGCACTTCCAGATCCAACTGCCTTAGCCTGTATCACGAAAATTTATTTTAATTTCTAGAAGTAGTATAGCTGTATAGCAACAGGAGTGTCACCTCGTTTTCCAACTGAAGGTAAAATGATCAAAGAAAAAGTTACCAACCGCTCTGTTTTACCAACCATTGATAAAATACTTATATAGTAGAAATCTGCATCACTGACCGTCGGTAATACCTACTGTTGGTAACATAGCAACGAACCGAACCTTTACATAGTCGGTAATTGAAGTGACAGCCTTTAGCTATACTACTTCTACAACTTAATATATTATTTTTATCTAAGATTCTCATTTTTAGTCATTTTGATCATTTCTACTGAAGGGGAAACTACGTTTTAAAAAGTAGTCCTTTATATTTAAACAAATTTACTCAAGATTACTTTGGATTAGATAAAGTTATAGTAAATTTTCAACTACAAACATGGATTTTCTACCGAAGAAGATAATTTTTAAAAAAATACATAAACTTTAAATGAAGTAGTTACATTTTCAAATAAAAATCTATTTTTTAATAGAATAGCGAAATTTTTAGTTAAAAGATTAATTTGTAACCAAGAGAAAAAAATGATCCTTAAAGAAGATAGTTGAATCCTAAATTGTGAAGACGAATTATCATCAAAACAAGCGATTTTTTAACAAAAAAAAATACTTTTTAACAAAAATTGAATTTTTAACAAACAAAAATTTTATTCTCCAAATTTTTGAGAAAAAAAACGTAAAAAGATTAATCCTCAAAGGAAAAAAGGAAAATTTGCAGCTAAAAAAACATAAATTTCGAAACAAATAGTTAAATCTCCAAAAAAATAGTTCAGTTTTCAAGCAAAAAGATAAATTTTTAAATAACTTTAATTTTCTACAAAAGAAACTTAAAAAGAAAATTCTAAGAAAACCCATTAATTTTCCACTAAATATATTATAATAATTTTAAAGAAGATAGGTTTTCTGAAAAAAGGCGAATTTCGAAAAAAAAATATTTTTCAACTAAAAATGATCAATTTTGAATAAAGACTGGGAAAGCTAAATTTCGATTCAAGAACATCAATTCGGAAATTTTCCATTTTTATTTGAAAATTTATCTTTTTTCGTTGAAAATTCACCTTTAACCAAAAAATAATCTTTCAACAAAAGTTGAATTTTTAATAACAAAAAATGATTTTTCAGCAAATTTGTTTTGAAAAAAACTTAAGAAGTTTAATCCTACAAGAAAAAAAGCCAAAATGACAACAACAAAATAAGTCAGTTTTCAACCAAAAAGATGAATTTTTAAATAATAACCCTAATTTTCTACAAAAAAAACTGAATTATGACAAAATCCATTAACTTTCAACTCAGAAAGACAAGTATTAACAAAAATAAAGTAAGAAAATTTTTAGTTAAAAAAATGTATTTTTACCAGAAAAATTAATTTTCAACAATATAGTTGAATGTTGAACTAATGAATTGAATTTACTACAAAATTAATTTACTACAAATTAATTTTCTGTCGAAAACAACGAATTTTCAATAAAAAAATATTTTTGAACAAAAACTGGAAAAGCTAAACCTTTTTTAAAATTCGTCTATTTGTGTAGAAAATTAATAATGTTTGTTGAAATTTATTTTTGTTATTCAAAAATTAAACTTTATGGTTGGAAGTCCATGTATTTCGTTCAAAATTGATCTTTGGTTATAAAATTCATCTTCTTGACTGAAAATTCATCTATTAAGTTTAAAAATTTAGGTATTTAAGTAAAAAAAAAACTTTTTGTTCAAGTTTTAATTATTTCGTTGAAAATTCAACTATTTTGTTTAAGTAATTTTTTTTTGTAAAAAGCTCAACTATTTGGTTGAAAATGTCACGTGATATTTTGACATTCACTTAATTGTTTGTAAGTTTTATTTATTATTTAATTATACTGATTTTTTCTTAAAAAGAAACTTACCCATGTCCGTATGGCGGAATAAAATACAGACAACAATGCACTCTATTGTCCTGTATATTTTTTCTATTCAGTCCACTTTCATCTGTGAAATACTGTCGGAATTGTTCGTCTATGTACGATGAACACGCTTTCCATGTATCCTCACAATTCACTGAATCCCCAAAACCTATAAGTAAATGAGAAATTTTCTCATTATATTGAATTTTTATTTCCCGCCGAGTCAACTTTACCCCGTATCCTAGCCGACTTTACCCCATACCCGAGCCTCGATCCCTCCCTGTCCGACGAATCCTACTTTACGATAAATAGTTGTACAATTATGTTTAGTCAAGTTTCGTGGAGAAAAGCAAAAAAGCTCGGCTAATATTTATTTATGCGACTTGCATCATTGAAAGTGGAGACTTTGTTTCTCCCGGTCCGATGAGTCCTACTTTTTTAAGTAGTCGTAGATTTATTTTAGATCAAATTTGGTAAGAAGTATTAAAGACCTTGGCTTTTGTTTCTGCGACTTGCGTCATTATAAGTGGAAAATTTATCCGTCCGGTCCGACGAGTTCTACTTTTTATAAGTAGTCGTAGATTTCTTTAAGATCAAATTTGGTAAAAAATATTAAAGACCTCGGCTAATATTTATTTATCTGATAGTAGAGGGAAACTCTATGATTACACAGCACCACAAAAAAAAGTGGTCTGTCCCAGAAGCGAGACCAGTGTACCCTTATGTTTTTGGGGTCGC
>JAAAKG020139854.1:0-63430 GCA_010014905.2 Druon quercuslanigerum | reverse complement strand
AAGAATTTTAAATATATTAAATATATTAAGAGTATTTTAAAAGATTCAAATTTATATTCAATTGATTTCCAAAAGAGTTTAATGATATTATGGAATTTCGCGAAATTATCATGCGACTATAAGAAAATTTATTAGAATTTCGGAATTTTATTTCTTAGAAAATCGCAATTTTACAAGAAATTGATTTGATTTTATTCTCAATTCTTGTCAATTTCAATGATTTCTTTTATTTTTTGTTTGATTCATCTTTTTCTTTTAAACTCCCCTTGAGTTCCTAGTCATTTTATCAAGTTCTTTTGATTTTTTCTAAATTCATTTCAAACTTACTGAATTCTATGTATTTTTAAATTTTTTTTCACTTTTGTCTTAATTCACCTTCAATTGTTGTGAATTTCATAAACTTTCTTTAAATCTTCTGAATTTATTTTATATTAACAAATTTTACAAGATTAGATATTAATTTCTTGGTCACCCTGATTAATGTTTTAATACAATAATACTCAATTATTAATATAAAAAAATATTTCAGGTATTTCGAAATACACGAGGATAAGGAAGGAGGCCCTCAACATTATTTTGTCCCTCGCGAAGAAACTGACTGATACAAAAAACACGAAACAACTTGAAGACATAACTTTCATCTTCAAAGAATTCCTACCAGAGTTGACTAAAGATAATCAACCGGAAATTCGCACGAGGGTAGTCGATATTAAAGACATGCTAAAAATTTAATCGAGAGGGAAAGCAGGTTCTTGAGTTTTTAATTTCCATTTCTAATGTCATATGATACGAATTTCCTATCGGGATATTTACAAGGTTTCTATCTCATAAAATAATCGATTCTGAATCATGTAGTTATCCTGATATCATTATGTGGTGTATAGTACAATTTCCTTTTTTTTTAAATACTACAACAATAATCTGCACTATTTTTAATTAACATCATTTTGCAAGTTTTAGGAAAGCAAGCATTTTCATTTCTTTACCTAAAAATTAATATTTGTTATCTGTTTAGGCGTAATTTAAGGTCTTATTTATGTAATCTTAATAACATAAAGCGGCATTAAAGTGATTTGAGATTTTTTTGAAAAACATTTATTACCCTTGAGTGTCACTAGAGTTACTTAATATAAATTAAGTATACATATTTAACAATAACAGGGTGTCTACTCAAATTCTAGAAAAAATTCCCTGATAATGGCAGGTTTTTTCAGGTATCTCAAGATTTATCCAGGTATAATTTTTAAATAATTGATTCGGAATATGTATAAAATTTCGCAAGTTTATTAGGAATAATGTTCTTTTTCAGTCCTCGTAAATATCTAAATGTGTAAATACGATAACTGTTTTTTATTCGTGAAAGTAACTTTATTAAAGGATAAGTAGTTTCCTAATGGGATAAGTTTCTACTGATTTAATTAATATGTTAATTTAGAATTATTCATTTCTTAAATTTATTTCTAAAATCCATGAATTTGATTTGATTAATGTGAATACTCTATTTAATTACATTTTTAACGGTTCAAATTCATAACATTTAAAGTAAAAACATTTCACGTTCAACAAAATTGATGAATAATCAAAAAAATAATTAAATTTTAAACCAAAAACGCTCAATTTTTAACTCAATAGTTGAATTTTCAGCTAAACAAGATAAATATTTAATCAAAAATGAAATAAAAAAATTTTCAAACAAGAATATTAATTCTCTTGAAAAACATACGAAATTTCAACAAAATACATGGATTCTCGACTAAATTGTTAATTTTTTAAGCGGAATAAATAAATCTACAGTTAAAAATTGATATTTAATTGGAAAAGTGTAATTCTCAATTAAAAATTAACTTCTAACTAAGAAATTAATTTTCAACCAAAGAAAAACGAATGTTTCAGTACAGACGTTAAATTTTCAGCTAAATTAGTTGAATTTTCAACAAAAAAGATGAATTTTTAACTGAAAATTTTTAATCTGTTAATTTTCTACCAAAAAGAGGAATTTTCGAGAAAATACATGAACTTTCAACTACAAATGATAAAATTTTAAGCAAAAATTGAAGAGGTAAATTTTTTGTTAAAAAATTAACATTATATTAAACAGATAAAAGTTTTACTAAAATATTGGAATATTGAACTGCATTAGGTAAATTTTACATAAAAATTAAAATTTTCAACTTAAAAAACGAATTGTCAACAAAATTATAAATTTTAAAGCAGAGGTGAATTTTCAAGAGAAAGATTAATTTTCCGACCAGTAGGTTCATTTTCTCCCAATAACAATATACATGAATTTTCAGCTAAAAAAAAACATTTTGATAAAAAATTGAAGAGGGAAACTTACAGCTGAAAAAGAAAATAATTTTCAACTAATGAAATTAATTTTAAACGAAAATTGTTAAATACTGTACTAAATGAATACAATTGTAGGTAAAAAAATTAATTAAAAAAAAAACAAATTTCCAATAAAATAGTGAAAATTTCATTTGGAATAGTTTTATTTTTAATTAAAAAATTAATTTTGAAGCAAAGAAAAACGAAATTTTAGCGTAGATGTTGAATTTTCAGTCAGAAATTAATTTTCAATTGAAATGATGGATCTTCATCCAAATAAATTATTTGTAACAGAAGAATTTAACTGGCAACCAAGCAGCTAAATTTACAACAAAAAGATGCATTCTTAACTGAAATTATGCATTTTTAACTGAAAATTTTAAGATTTTAAGCAGAAGTTGAATAAGTAAATTTTGAATTTAAAACATTAATTTTCCACTGAAGAGATGAATTTTTATCTGAAATATTAGAAAATCGAACTGGATCAGGTCAATTTTATATCAAAATAATTAAATTTTCAATTTAAATGATAAAGAAGAGAAAAATCGCAATCAAACTGTTGAATTTTTAAGAAAAATATTAATTTTCAAACAATATTTTCTACCAAAAAGGACGAATTTTCAAATAATTTTGCATTTTCAACCCAATATGTAGTTGAATTTGTAACCAAAACATAAAGATACTTTTACGAATAAAAGAACATTTTTACATAATTTTATATAACAATTTCAAACAAATTCTCTATTTAAAAAAATCCCTGAAATGTTGAGATTTTTCCAGGCACATAAAAATCCCCCAACAATACCATATTTTCCAGATAAGTAGACACCCTGAATACATTATTTACAGCTTAACGTTTTATTTTTTTTATCAATATTTTCGAACCCGGACTGCCTAGAGACTTGAGTTTCGTCTTCACCGACTCGAGTTTATCCAACAAAGTCGCAACAACAGCCGGAGTCGAATTTTCTAAAATAAAAATTAACAAAAAGCATCCTCTGTTCACTAGGATAAAGTTTTCCAAAATTTCCTGGTCCAACCTCTCTGCAAGAACTTCCCCAAACGAGGTTCTCTTTTTATCCACGAAGGTCTGGTTCAGCTGAATCAATTTCTTCAGAATCATGTGAAGACCCGCGTGTTCAATCGGTTTATGCTCCATTTCCTCCTCCACAATCTTTGAATCCGGATTCAGAATAAAATCGGCGATTGCCTCAAAGGCTGGCTTCAAATCGCCCTCATAATTTGACTTTAAAATCGCAAGAGTAACCATTTGCGTTGGTCCATTTGACAGCCAGGTGCTCGTCTCCGCAACAATGCTCTCCAGCAGTTTCTCAATCACACTCTCCAATACTTCCTTTTCCCGAATATCTGCCGATTTTTTGCTGAAGGCATTTCCATCGCCTTTTTTTAAAAATTCCACCAATGCCGGGTGGAAATAATGCGTGTCTCGTCGAGCTACGAGGTACAAAATAACCTTTCTCCCATACTCATTGTGAACAATTTCCGCTAAATTGCTCAGAATCTCGGAGAGGATTATTTTCTTCAGGACAACTGTGTCATCCACACAGTCAATCAGGGCGAAAAACAGTAAATGTCCGTGTTCAGAGATGCAAATCTCCTTCGTATGTTCCTTCAACGTCTTCATGATGATTTTCCTGTCCTTGTTCGATCCGTGCCAGATTGAGACTATTCCAGCCATTGTGCCGTCCCGAGTTTTCGATAAATCGACAATCAGAGTCCTCAGCATCGGCAGCATCTCATCTCTGTCTACAGGACTACAGCTGGACAAGTATTCCCATAAAACGGTGTGAACAATCGGCGAACTTCCCAGTTTTTTGTTGAAAATTCGGATTAAATTAGCTTTCACAGCCGAGAGGGTTGCTTTCTTCATGTCCGCGGCAGTTTTGAAAACATCCTCGAGAGATTTCACATTCTCGTCCTTGGCTTGCTTGTACATGTCGCCGTAGAATTCCTGCTTCAGTCGGCACTTGTCCGCATCCGTGGCGAATTCGGTGATTGCGTATTCGAATATCGGGGCCGAGACGAGATGACTCGAGAGTTTGACGACGTGGCCATTGCAGGCGGCGAGAAGTTCTTTCCTGAGCTGATCGGATCCGTATTGAAAAGCGGCCTTGACACAATTTTTCGCATATTTCGACTGGAACATCTCCATCAGCAAAGGCTCCAATTCGGATTTTATCGCTTGGCGAATTTGTGCGTTGGAGTATTTAATTAGCCACTGGATAACTCGAGACATGTCGTGAGTGAGGATAAATTTAGGATAGTGTCCTTTCAATAATTCGTGCAGTTCTGATGATAATTTCAATCGTTCCTCGGTTGCACTTTCAATCAGACGCAGCTTTTCTGCAATCTTTTTAGCCTGTACTGTGATTTCGTAGAGGTCTGTTAATTTTTTCACCTTTCGCTGCTCCTTAAGAGCCTTTTTCTTCTTTTTGAAATCGATCCAGTCGACTTTCTCGCCAGGAGTGTCATTGCTTTGGAGGTGAGGTTTCCCCTTTTGGAGAGGAAGTTTACCTTTCAAGAATTTGTCGTTTTTTTTTAATGGAGAGGGCTTGTCGGACTTTTTGTCCGAATTTTTTAATATGGAGGGCTTCTCGGACTTTTTTATCGTGGCCTTATCTTTTTTTAGTGTTAGCTTTTCCAATTTTTTCACTAAAGTGGACTTTTCGAATTTCGCCTTCTTTTTCTTTAGCTTCTTTTTTTCCTTCAAGGCGAGAGTTTCTGGTTTTTCATTCTTGTTGGGGATTTCTCTGACGTGGACCTTTGATGCGAAATTCACGGATTTTTTCAACTTCTTACCACCCTCCTGTGCTTCTGCTACTTCTCCGTCTTTTCGTTTCATGGCGATGGTTTCTGAAATAAAGATTTAAAAATAATATGTGTATATTATTTGATAAGATCAACTTTTTTAGGACGGCATTTTTTGCATTTAGAAATTAAACAAAAATTTACGAGTTACGAGTGATCAGACTTGGTAACATTTTAAAGATTAAATATTAAGACAGGAGAATTTTAACTATTCAAAAAATACTATAAAGTATTAAATTTAAACGTTTAATTTTTTTTTATGTATATTGCTTTATTTTCTGATAAAATTTTCTAGTTTATGAAAATATTTTCAGTGCTTTCATATTTTTTATTCAAAATCGGTTCAATTTGAAAATTTGTCTCTTTTGATAGAAATATCATATTTTTTGGTAAAAAATAAAATTTCTTAGTTGAAATATCAACTATTAGATTTTTTATTGTTAAAAATTCATCTTTTTTGTTTGAAATTTCAACTGCTTCGTTAAAAGTTGGACTACTTAATTAAAAATTCATTTTTTTTTGTTGAAAAATAATTTAGTTGGGGTATTTGTAGAATTTTTTTACTTTCTTGAACACAAAAACTTTTTTGTGTAAAAATTCGTCTCTTTTGATAGAAACCTGATCGTTTTTGGTTGGACATGCAACTGTTTGGTGGAAAATTAATCTCTTTTGGTTGAAATATCAACTAGTGCATTTTTTGTTTAGAATTCATTTTCATTTATTGAAAATTCAACTACTTGATTAAAGTTGAATTACTTTGTTAAAAATGCATTCTTTTAGTGAAAGATTGATAATTTTAGTTAAAAATTCCTTTCTGATGTAGAAAACGCAAGCATTTTTTTTGTAAATGAGTTTTTTTGTTTGTTAAAAATTACTTTTTTTTTACTGAAAATTTAATTATTTCAGTTGAAGATTCATTCTATAGTAGCGATTTCATCTTTTCAGTTAACGATGCGATTATTTTGTTATAAAATCTTTTATAATTTTAAAGCGCTT
Organism: Druon quercuslanigerum; assembly: GCA_010014905.2. Lineage (NCBI taxonomy): Eukaryota > Metazoa > Arthropoda > Insecta > Hymenoptera > Cynipidae > Druon > Druon quercuslanigerum. The sequence goes on along the minus strand of JAAAKG020139854.1, from coordinate 57,277 downwards.
TAATCTTATTTTTCTAAAAGATTTAATTTTTTATCAAAATATAACTAAAAATATCGGTTAAAAATTTGCTTTAGAACTTAAAGCTTCTAAATGTCCAAATGAAAAACATTAAAAATTTACAATCAGGGCCCTCAAAAAACAATTTTACTGCTACAAATTTAAAACTAAAAATGATTAATTCCTGAATTTTAAATACTGCGTTAAATTGAAATTCTCTAATTTAGAAAGTTTTATTTCAATTAATTTTTACATGTTTTCAAATTGAATTTTTTTCTATTATTAAAACTTGAATTGCATATTGTTTAATTTTTAAAAATTTGTGTAAAGAAAAGATTCTCTAATGTAGAAATTTTAAACTGATTTTATGTTCTGAATGTTTAGTCGGTCAAGCATTACAAGGCTTCCTTTTTAAAATTATACAATTTTGAATGATTTAAATAAGAACCAAATAATTTTTAATTTTATTTACATGCGCGTTACTAAACATAATATTTGAATAATCAAAAATTGAATGTATGGTTACTGAAAATAACTGTGATTAACACAATTTGGATTTTGAATATAAACCGTTCAACATTTTGTCGTTTCAAATTCAATTTGTTCATAATTGTACAATTTTTAATTGAAATCCTTCATAGAAAAATAATTGTAAACGAGAATGGTTTAATTTAAAATAATGTGACGTTAAAAAACTTTAAAATTATTGCGATCCATTTAAATCATTCAAAATTGTATACATTTGAATACAAAATTTAAACGTTCAACATGTTCTTTCAAACTTATACAATTTTCAATTAATCCTTTATTGCTAAATAATTGTATAACAGAAAATGTTAAAACTGAAATAATATCATGTTCAAAAACTTCAAAATGATTTGTTTTTCAATTGAATAATTCAAAATTCGATGAATTTGGATTCAATTTTTAACAATTTCTGGTTTCAAATCTAAATTTTCAAAATTTTAAACATTTTTCAAATAAAATCCTTTTATGGTAAATAATTGCACAATAGAAAAGGTTAAAATTGAAATAATTTTACTATAAAAAAAAATACAACATTATTTGGTTTTCATGTGAATGACTTATAATTTTATATTAAAAAAACAAAAAACCTTTTAATACATTTAATACTTGGCCAACTATCAATTCAGATCACTTAAAATGCAGTTTAAGATTCTCAATTCCATACAATATACATAAATTGTTCACAATTCAACAATTTTTAATTGAAAGCCATTGTAATTTAAGCAATGTTAAATTGGAAACATTTAAAAAATAAATTCAATTAAATTTTATAAATCAATCAATCAATAACACAATTTTTAACCAAAAAGATGAATTTTTAACAAAAAATAATAATTTTACCAAAAAGGCAAATTTATAACATGGATTTATACATGGATTGTTAACTAAAAAAGGTAAATTTTCCATCAAAAATGAAAAAGGTTAATTTTCAGTTAAAAAATTAATTTTCAACCAAAAAATATTAATTTTCAACAAAACAGTTGAATCCTCAATCGAAACAGATTAATTGTTCAACCAAGCAGATGCATTTTAAATAACACAAAAAAATAAAATTTGCACCCAAAGAGATGAGTTATCAATAAAAATATTGAATTTATTAAAAAATAATTTAATTTTCAATGAAATAGTGGAATTTCAACTAAAAAAGATAAATTGGTAATCATTAAATAAAACAGTTTAATTTTCACTTTTAACGGACAAAAAATAATATATTTACCTAAAAAGATGAATTTTCAATCAGTGTTGATTTTTCAAGAAAATTATTAAATTTTTAACCCAAAAGATTAATTTTCAACTAAAACGATTAATTTTGTATTAAAATGCGAATTTTTTAACAAAATATATGAATTTTCAACTAAAAATAGGTATTTTGAATAAAAATAATTGAATCCTCAACAAAAACAGATTAATTTTGTACCAAATAGTTGTATTTTTAACAATAAAAAATATGGAATTTTTACATAAAGAGATAAGTTTTCAATAAAAGTACTGAATTTTCAAACATAGAAGATTTTACAATGAAGAAAATAAAAAAAAAGTTGATGAATTATGTACAAAACCGTTTACTTTTAAATAATGAATTGAATATGAAGTAAATATGAATTCCGAATAAAGAAGTTTATTTTCTATAAAAATGATTAGATTTTCAACCAAAAAAGGTGAATTTTTAACCATATAATTCAATTTTCCATCGAATATAATTTTTTTTAAAGTTGACGAATTTTGAATCAAATACGTGAATTTTTAACTAAAAAATATAGATTTTCAACTAAAATTGAATAAGTTTTATTTTCAGTTAAAAAATTTAATTTAACCCAAAGAAAAAACCATTGTTAACTTATTAATTGAATTCAAAATTAATGAAATAAATTTTTAACAAAATAGCTCGACTTTCAGACCAAAAAAGATTACTTCACAACGAACAATGTAAACAAATTTAACAAAATAACAAAGTTGTTGAATTTCCAAAAACGTAATTAAATTTAATATTGTTAACTATAATTAAATAATAAATATAATACAATTATTATACCCTGAAGTTCCAGTTTCGTTTATTTTTTAAAGAACAAGCAAGACGATTGTATGCGTTTATTAAAAAAATCTCAAAATGAAAAAATTTATAGCATTTTAACTTGAAGCTATAATTGTATATAAGTTATACTTGTTATTTAAGATTCGTATAAGAACACATTCATAATAAAATCCTCTCATTATATTGAAACCATATAGATTGAAACCCGGTTCAACACATGAGTACCAAAACATAACCTATAAATGTGTATTATTTGAATCTATTTTAAACGTTATTCCATTGCAGAGTTAATCGAAAATTATACGATTCTTGAAAAATATTACACAAACAATAGCATTTTTCTTTAAATAATAAAAAAGACAGATCCAACATATTTCGTAATGGAAATTAAGTTTGTTTGTGACGGTTTGGTTATGTACAACTCCAAAAATACCATATTTTTATCGACTACTATGATATTAATCACACACACAAGTATTAATTAATGTAGAAAACACCCAAATTCACTAGAGTGTAATTATTTACTTACTTTAATTGTTTAGAAATAAATTAAATAAGTTGAAACACGTGGATGAACAGAAAAACTAGAAACGCGACATGCCACAGTCAACTGAAAGCACTGAAAGCCACGAAAACTGTCTGCTGACTGCCCGTTTTATTGTTTTCATATGTTGGTGCCCCTGACGGCCTAAATAATTTTAATGACACATTATGGTTATTTTCTCAAATAAAATATAAAGCTCAAAGCATACAATAATCAATACTACTATTATCATATATTTTAATACTATTTTTGTGGATTTTACGAACCTTTTTTTTTAATTTAAAAAAGCGCGGTTCACGAATTCGATTTCGATTCGATATCTCGACTGTCATGGTTGTTTCTTCACATACAAAATGGCGGCTCGTTGACGACAGGAAAAAACTTACAAAGTGTGACATTTTAAGCAGTGAATTTGTTATATTTACAAATATCTCCTTAGCATTTTATTCAATATGGGGTAAGGAACAGTAGATTTATATACTACATCAGTGATATCAATTTTCTACTAGCAATTTACAGCTGTAACCACTAATCTGGAATTATTGGTAGTCGTTCGCCCTATTTACATCTTTCGTATTCAATCGTATAACAGCTTAAAGAATATAAAATCCGTCAATAATTCACCAAATAAGAACGCATTTCATTATTCCATTATATATTATATTGATTTTCAAATTAATTGGACAACTGGAGTAAATTATTTTCAGCGAATCATCAATTTAATACCTAACCCTGCAAATTTCGGAGCATCATAAAGTTCGTTTTATGTATTATCACGTATTGAAATTAAAAGCATCTGCTTCGTAAATTCTGTTCTCTTTTCAGACAAGTGTATTATTAAGTGTCATTTTGTTTGCTTAATTACAGTTTAGTTTCAAAAATTGACTTGAGGATAATGAATTGTTATCACAATTTGGGAACAAAAGAATGTGAAAAATTACAGATTGGTCAAATTGTGCAAACATTTCTTAGTTTTTTTCTCATTTTACTTACAGTACATCAGACGTAGATGGTGCGGAATCGAAGGGAGAAGTAATGGCAGTAAATACTGAATTGGAGGTATTTAATGAACAAAAGAAAAAGAAGAAAAGGAAGCACAAGCATCACAAACACAAAAGGGACAAAGTTTTGGATAAGGAAGATGGAAAAGTGGATAAGCAAGAAAGGTTCGTTTATGGTCGATTTCACATTGATTTTGCCCAAAATTTAGGCTCCGGGCTCACCACACTTGACACTATTTTACACTTTTTTGAAATGATATCGCTATTTCACTACTATTTCGAAAAACAATTACACTGAAGACACTATTTTCTCACAATTGTCGCATTTATTTTTCTTAACAAATATTTCTGAACTTTTTTGCTGATTGACTACAAATTGTCTCAATGGCTGATTGAGGAGCCGACCAAAAAGATGGATTCTCAACAAATTACATACATTTTCAACAAAACAGTTGAACTTTCTGCAAAATTGTGGAATTTTAAGCCAAACAGACGAGTTCCCTACAGAAGATTTGAATTTTCAGAAAAAATTTAATAGTTGATATTTAAACCAAAGAGATGTTAATTATAATTTAAAACCAGTTTAATAAAATCATAATCGATTTTCGACAAAGTACTTGATTTTTGAACCAAATAGTTGAATTTTCTACCAAAAAATGGAATAGTTTTTACAATTTAGTTTTACATTTATTTAGTTTTACAACATGATGAATCTTCAACCAAAAACAATAGTTCTTAATAAAGTAGTTCAACTTGCAACCAATTAGCTGACTTTTCAATTTAAAGAGAAGGATTCTGTTCAAAACAGTTGAATATTGTACCAAATTCTTACATTTTAAAGCCAAACAGACGATTTCTCTATGAAATATTTGAATTATCACCAAAAAATGTAATAGTTGATATTAAAACCAAAAAAGATTTTAATTTTAGAATTAAAGCAGTTTAATACAATAAAAAATACGAATTTTCAATAAAATTTTTGAATCTAGAACTAAAACAGATTAATTTTCAATCTACAGTTACATTTTTAACAACAACGAATGTCTACCAAAAAATACAAACTATTAACAAAATTCATATATTTTTTAACAAATAGTTCAATTTTAAGCCAAACAGATTAATGTTGTATTAACAACACGACTCTTGAGCAAAATACTTGAATAGTCAACCAAATAGTTGCATTTTCATCTCAAAACTGAAACTTACAACAAACAATAGAAAAGTTCAATTTTCAGTTTAAAAAATTAATTTTAAACTAAAAAACAAATAATTTTCTACAAAAAATACAAATTATTAACAAGATACATATACTTTCTGTCAAATAATTAAATTTTAAGTCAAGAGGATTAATTTTATACTAAAAACAAGGACAAGACAAGGACAATTTTCAACAAAGTAGTAAAGTTTTCCAAAAAAGAAATGGATTTTGAACTCTAAAATTATGAACTTTTAACTAAAAACATTAGTCTTTAAACAAACCAGTTACATTTTCAAATAGGAAATATTAATTTTTAACACTAATGGTAGTATTTTATACTTAACCATAAAAGATTTTAATTTTCAACTAAAAAAGTTTAATTTTTAACCAGAAAATTTAACTTATACCAAAAAATATGAATTGTGAAAAAATTATAAATTTTTAACTAAATATTTCGAACAATTGATGTGCTGTTACTCCAAATTTGATTTGACTAATTTTTTGTCTATATTTTTTCGTTTCTAAAAAATTTGAACTAAATATTTGATTTTTTAACCAAAACTGATATAGTGTTATTTTTATTCAAGAGAATTAATTTTCAATTAAAAAAGCGAATTTATTACAAAACAATTAAATTTTGTACCAAATAGTTTAATTTTATACCGAACTGTGAAACTTTCAAGACCTAAAGACCGTGTTTCTTTAAAAGAGTTGAACTTTCAACAACAAAAGTTATTTTACAACCAATCAGTTGAATATTCAACAAAATAGTTCATTTCCAGATTGAAACAATAATTTTTAGCCAAGCAATGCAATTTTAACTAAAGTTATAAACATTCAACAAAAAAATTAACTTTTAAGGAAGTAGTTCAACTTTCAGCCAAGGAGTTCAATTTTTATCAAAAAAGATGAATTTTCAACAACAAAATATTTTAATTAAAACCAAAAAAACGGTTTGATTGAATTAATAAACACAAATTTCTATCAAAATACTTGAATCCTCTTAAAAAAAGATTATTTTGAATTAAATAATTGCATTTTCAACCAAAAAATTGATTTTCTTCATAAAATATGAATTTTCAGAAAAATACATCAATTTTAACCAAATAGTTGAATTTGCTAGCAAATTCTTTAATTTTTTAGCTAAACATACGAATTTCGTATGAAACAGTTTAATTTTTAATCCGAAAATGTGATTTTTTAAATAAAATGTTCATTTTAAACCGAAACAAATCAATTTTTAACCAGACAGTTACATTTTTAATCCATAAAAGATGAAATTTCAACAGAAACATACATTATCAAGCCAAAAAAATTATTCTTTAAAAAAAAAAAAACTTTCAATCATACTGTTGAATTATCAAACCAAGAAGATGACTTTTTAACAAAATCGTTGAATTTTCAACCAAGAACTATGAGTTTTAAACAAAATTATAGAATTTTGAACAAAATAATACAAATTATAAATAACAAAGATGAATTATTAACAAAACATTTAATAGTAGATTTTTCAACCGACAAGAATGAACTTTCAACTAAAAATAGTTGGGTTTTCTTATTGAATTCTTTTACTTTAGTTCGCATTTAAGTGGACAATCAGAAAAAGGGGAAAGTCTGTCAGTTTATTTTTACTACTCGAAAAAATGTTGTGACACTATTTTTGCATTATTTTTGATCTCTTAAGTGAGTTCGAAATCCGACATTTTTTTTTAATCATTGATTCGCTCTTTCAGAAAGAAACATAAGAAGCATAAGCACTCGAAAAAGGCAAAAGAAATTGAAAATGGCACAGATGTGAAGAAAGTAACGCATCGACTGGGTCAAAAAGTTTCGGATGTGAACGGAAAAGTGGATGGTGCTTGTTTGGAGGTATTAACTACAGAGGAAAGCGACGAGGAAAAGCTTGTAGACTTGGATTCAGACGAAGTTGATTGCACGATTATAGAAGACGATATTGACCTAGAAGAATTAATGAAGCAAAAGGTTAGTTATTTGGTACTCTGAAAAGTCTAATAACCAGGGCTGCTACGCAATCACTTTTTTTAAGGAAAAGGCCACTTTAGTGACTTGATTTGTTTTGACCTGGATTGTCCTGGAATTGTCAGGGAATTTTTATATACCTGAAAATACCAGGGATTTTTCCCCCCTTCAAAACCCAGCTCTCATTTTTTTTTCAATTTCCAAATAAAATTATACAACAATGTTATTTTGTTCGATAAAAATTAATGTTAGTTGAAACTTTTTCCTTTTTGGTAAACAATTTATCTCTTTTGCTTAAAACCAGACTTGGTGCAATTTTTGTCTCTCTTGATTAACCAGAGGGTGTCCAGCTAGCTTGAAAACCTGGAAATCTCTTTGAATTTTTCACAAGAACCTTGAATTTTAATTTTTTATTGCTTTTAAAGCAGTTTTCGATTGGTTGACCACTCGGCTTTTGTGTGTACACCAGGTTTTAAAAGTTTACAAATTAATTCTAAAGATTTCAAAATATTTCAATGCTCTTATAATATTTAAAAGGTTTTGAAAATTTCAAAAAGTGTGCACGGATTTCAAAGGCTTAGCAAGGATTCAAAGATTTGAGAAAGGCGTGTAGGCAACAACCCTAAATGAAAATAATTGATCTTTTAATTTCAGAAGTGTTTAGTTTATAACAAAAATGTAAGCGTTAAATTTTTTAATATTTCTACCTTACAATTGCTTAAAATGATTTGCAGCTCAGTTTTTATGACTTCAAATGGAAAAATTTGTAGCTCATAGTTAGAATTTTTGTATTTCATTGACCATGAAAAATGTTTGCGAACCGGGAAATTACCGGGAATTTATTTATGTGATAAAAACGAGGTTACGCTGTAAATTAGTCTGCGACAGCCCTGCTAATAATTCTTCTTTTTTAAAGTTTAATTTGATTTTAATTCTTTCCTACTTCTGTAGGAGCGTCTGCAGGCGTGTTTAGTGCAATATTTGTCCGACGAATCCGATAAGGGAAAAATCGCTGAAACACCAGATGTAATTCTTGTAGAAGATGACAGTGAAGACGAGGGCATTTCTAAAAAGCGTCACAGAAGTAGATCGGGGAGCAGAGAACGCAAAAAGATCATGAGAACCGAGAGGCGGGTTGTTGTCGACATGACACGTGACAGAAGAGGCAGAGATGATCTGAAGGATAAGAGACGAGACCTCGATAGAAGGAGAGACGACAAGACTCGAATGAGGGAAGATTTGAAGCGTGAGGATTTGAGAAAGGATGATAAGTCGGTGCGTAAAATTGTCGATAAAATAAAGGACGATAGAAAAGACGACCTGAGGAAACGAATCGACGAGGATAGGCGTAAGGAAGCTCTGAAGAAGGAGGAACTACGCAAGAGGGAACAAGAAAAAAGGTATTAAGTTTTTTTTGTAACTGATTCTGAATCATTCTATTAAGATTATTACATTTTCCAAAAAGGAAAACAATAATAATCCACAAAATTAATGTATTTCTAAAATTGCTAATGCTAAAATGCATTCTACAATAATTTAAATAAAGACTTGTTTTCAGAAGTTAAGGTTAGTATTTAATGGTGAAAAATAATCTATTTTATCAGGAATAATTTTATGCAAAATAAGTATGAAAATGATTTACTATTAATAACCAAAAGACCTGTCACTTTTTCCTTTCGACGTCCTTTTTATACTATTAAAAAGCAACATGATTCTAGGCCAATTTATACCTTATCAGGGATTATTTATGGGATAAACTAAAGAAAAGAAAAATTTATATATCTGAAAAGAAAATATTTCTATGGATATTCATCAAAATTGGATTAATTCTAATATAATCTGTATCTTTAGTGAGAAAATAATTTTTCTATAAAAGAAACGAGAAAATTACTTTAACCAATTAATAACTCTACCCCATACATTGTTGTATCTTGCGAGTTCTCTTTTTAAATTAATAGCTTTGTTACCTTCTCTTTTTATAAAAAAAACATCTCCATGAATTCTCTCTTTTTCTGATTTCTCTCATCATAAAGAATGTTAATATCATTCCACGAAAATCTTTTTAGGAAAAAAAAACTCCATGAATTTTGAATTTTATCAAAAAGTCTTTGAAAATTGTGGATCTTTTTTTTTTTACTAATTAGGTAAAAGTCTTCAATATTTTTCACAGCTCCACTAATCACATCAATTATATTACCTCAATTTCTCTTTATTTTAGTAAAATCTATTAGTTATCAACAAGAACAATCCATTTCAAAACAAAATTTGTATAAAACATATTCCCGTTTTTTAATAATTTTTTTTTATAAAAAGGGTAACTTCCTTTGTTTCCTATTGATAAGTTCCAAAGTTTTCATATTGTTTATCTCCTTTGCACTCTTGGTAATCACAAAAGAGAAAATGATATCAATTATTAAAAATACAATATAAAATTTACAGATATAGTTTAAACATTATTTAAATTGTTTTGAGAAGAAAACTTTGAAAACTTTAATTTTTCTTTTCAGAAAAATAGAAAAAGATTTACAGAACTGAATAGTCATTTGTTCGAAAATATTTTTAAGATTTACTAATACTAAAATAAAGAAAAGTTCACAAAAAGCTAAGAAGGGTGTCTATCCTACCTGGAAAACATAGAAATATCAGGGAATTTTTTCTTAAACTCAGGAAATGTTTTCAAGCGTGGTTAATCTTTTTTAATTGCAATATAAAAATGAAAAACGATGATGCTTCATTTAAAAAAGTAGATTTATGTTACTGTATTAAACTATTTTCTTGAATTTTGTTCTCTTTTGTTTGAAATTAATTTTTTTTAACTGAAAATGTTAAAAAATTATCTTTTTTTAGTTGAAAATTCGTCTTTTATGGTAGAAATTAATCTTTTTGGCTGACAATTTATCTGTTTAGTTAGAAGTTCCAAGTATTCTAGTCACAGTTGAAGATTTATCATTCTAGTGTGAAATTCATCACTTTATTTGAAAATATATTTTTTTTAATCCGTTAAAGGATCCATCATGTAAATTGAAAATTCATATTTTTGGTTTATTATTCAACTATTCCAGTTGAAGATTCATCATTTTGGTTGAAAATTCGTCTTTTTTGGATTAAAACTTAACTATTAGAGTGTAAGATTTATAATTTTAGTTAGAAATGTGTCACTTCATTTGAAAATGTAAATATTTGTTAAAATCAGTTTTTAACTGAAAATGTAACTGTTTCAATTAAAGATTCTATCATTTTATTTCAAAATTTATAATTTGGGTTAAAAATTTAACTATCCGTAAAAAATCGTATGTTTTGTCATGAAAATTCAGGAATTGGACAAAAATTGTATTTGGTTTTTTTTTTTTTTTAATTTAAATAATATTTTTGGTTAAAAAATCATATTTTTATGTTTAAAATTCAAATACTTGGTTGAAAGGTAAATTCAGAAATTTGGTAGAAAATTAAATGGTTTTCTTGAAAATTTGTCTTTTTGGTATTGCAATTTCAGCCAATTTGACCGGGGCCGGATTTTAATGTAAATTGTGCGCGGTCCTTTCTACTAAAACCGATGAAATTTTTAATCAGAAAGATAGTTTCAAAAAAATATTTTCATTTGCTGTTAAAAAATGTTTCAGTTGACTTTTTGCGATCAAAATATGAATTTTTAAACAAGAAATAAGTGTCTATGAAAAAAATGAACTTTCAATCTAAAAAGACAAATTTTCAATAAAAAAGGATGACTTTTTACCAAAATTGTTGAATTATCTACTAAATAGTTGCATTCTTATCCAAAAAAAAAGATCAAATTTTTCCTAAAACAGATGAATTTTTATTAATTGTTTTTAAGTTGAATTTTGTAAACAAAAAATGAGTTTCTAAGAAATTTTTTGTTTAGAAACTTTTATCCAGGAAAGATTTCAGTTCATTTTTCAACACCAAAATATAAATTGTAAACACAAAGTAAATTTTCTACGAAATAGTAAAATTTGAGACAAAATAGTAGAATTTTCAACGAAAAAGTATGACTTTTAAATTAAATACTTTAATTTTCAACTAAACAGTTGTATTTTTATCCAAGAAAGATAAAGTTTCTCTTTTTAACACCAAAATATTAAATGTAAACAAAAGGTACATTTGCAAGAAAACATCAGAATTTCTAGACAATAAGTATGTCTTTTTAACAAGATTGTTACATTTTGAACCTAATCAATGCATTTTTGCCCAAGAAAAATGAAATTTGTACTAAAACAGGTGAATTTTTAAATCAAAGAGACAAATTATATATATTTATTCAATCCATGTATGCCTTTAGGTTTTTACATTTTAAAACCCTCGTATATAAAGAACGTGTCAAGTTTTTTAGGGTTTTAAGAGAAGTGTACAAAATGAAACCATACTAATAACTTTCATTTCAAACCCACCCCCACCTTCCCCGCAGCGCCCCAAATATGACTAAAAAAAACTACATTTTTACGTATTTCTGTTATATTTCAACAATTTCCTTTAAACAATTTTTAATTGTTTAAACAAATGTAAGTGATTAAAAAAATTATTTATTCTCCGAAAATGTAAAAAATAGTCGTTTTTTTCTGATTGAAATACAATATTTGCTCATTGCTTGGAGTAGTAAATTTTTCTAGAAACATTATGTAATTGTTTAAACAATTAATTATCGATTATTCTAAAAATTTCTAAAAATTGATCTATCCTATGCTATTTTTCGTTGAATAATTACATAATTTTGATACATTTCTTGTAATGTTTAACAAATTTCTATTTGTTTAAACAATTTTTATCCGCCCAAGCAGTTATTTTACGGTAACTAAAAAAATGAAATAAACTAGAAGACATATAATTAATTAAGTCTTTAAAAGTATTTTTAGAATAAAATTAGGTTATTTCAAAATAGTTATTAATAGCATTAATTTAAATTTAAAATTGAATAATTTTTTTAAATAATTTCACAACTGAAATATTAATCAAAGAATAATGCTTCCAATTGTCAAACTAAGTACTTACAAGATATTATGTACTATTCAAAGATTCAATAAAACTCATGGATGAGGGCCACCATTGTGTGCCAAAACGTTTGAAACATCTTAATTATTTTCAGTTCACGTGACCCTAAAACCAACAACTTACATCAACAATTTCTACAAAAATTATTTTTGAGGCCCAAGACAATGCCCCAGCGCTTATTCTTTTTAGAAGAGTAAATATTTGAACAAATTATATATTTTTAAACAAGTTAAAAGTGGCAAATGTATGCTTTCTATACTAATAAAGATTGTATAAACAAATATAAATTTATTAAAAATTAAATGAAATGTATCAAAATTATGTAATTATTCAACGAAATGTACCATAGAGTACTAATTTAAAAAGAAAGTTGATATCTGTGGCTTAATTTTTAGAAATTTATTAAAATAGACAGTAATATATAATTATAAATTATTTAAATAATTACATAATGTTTTAAGAAAAATGTACTACTCCAAACAATGACTAGCAATTACATTTCAATCGGAAAATACAATTATTTTTTTTTACAATTTTTGGGAATAAATAATTGTTTAAATAATTTATATTTATTTAATTTTGTCCATTAGTAATTATTTGTACGAAAAAGACGACGGAAATTGCTAAAAAGTAAGAATAATCCGTGAAATGTAGTTTTTTTTATTTTTGGGTAATGAACTTGAGTTCAATTTTTTGAAAACTTTGGGGAGGGGGTGTTTTGCCCTGTAGCTGAAAAAAACTTTTTTTGGACCACCCTAATGTATATGTTACTTTTAGTTGATCGGGAATTTGAAATCGTCCGCCAAGTTTCCACCCTGCTAATGATATTATTTCCCTTTTCCAGAGAAGAAGAGCGGAAACGAGATGTGGATCATCATACTGCAAGACCGAGACACGATTCGAAGTCGCGGGACCCGAGGGATGATTCCAAACATCGTTCACTTAAGCAGGAGAGTCGCGAGCATCGAAGCAGGGACAGACCTACGAGCAGAGATCGTGAAAAGAGGGACAGTCGAGACCGCTTTTTGAATCGGGGTCGAGAAAGATTGGATAATCGCGATCGGAGGGACAATCGAAATCTCGATCGAACCAGGGATCGTTCGAGAAGTATGAGACGATCTCGCAGTCCGTTTAGAAGCCGTATGGATCGTGATCGTAATGATCGCTACAGGAGATCGAGATCTACGTCGCGGGGACGTAGGGGCGATCGTCATGGCAGGGATTACGACAGGGACCGAGACAAAAATGGAAAGAAGGAACGGAGTGACAAATTTAAGGATTCCCTGTCGGAAGGACTTAAAGTTGAGCGCTCAGAGAGTTCCAGTGAAGAGGAGATCAAGGATATTGACATTGAGGAAGAGGAGGACGAGGAAGCGATTATTGAGCGAAGAAGGAAGCAGAGGGAGGAATTGTTAAAGGTAATTGAGGCATTTTCAAAATACTGCTTTCTCGGGGGTTTCTGTAGGTCTGAGAATTTTGTGAAAAAGCAGACCTGGGATTCAACACTCTGTTTCACACTTTTTTTTTAAGGATGACACTATTTTGCTACTAGTTCGAAAAAATGACACTAAAGTTACTGCATTTTTTTCTGCGAATGTGTTTAGGAGTAAAGAACGAATTTTTAACGAAATATTTTTTGAATCCTTAATCAGAACTGATTAATTTTCAACCAAACAGTTTACATTTTTATGAAAAAGAGGAATTCTTAACGCAGAAAATTAATTCTTAACAAAATACATAAATTTTAAACCAAAAAGATTAATTTATACCGAAAAAGATGAATTCTCAACTGAATATACCAATTTGATAACCAAGAAGATTAATTGTTCATCGAAATATTTGTTATTTTTTGGTTGAGTTCAACTTTTAGGTTTAATATTAAAATATTTTTTGGTTAAAATATAAAAAATTACATTTTCCGTTGAAAGTGGTTCTATTTTGTTAAATATTCATTTTGTTGTTTGATGAATCATCATTTCAAGGCTCGAATCAAAAATTCTCCTTTTTGCGACTCTTTCTAGAGAAAAATTTTAACTTTAATCACGATGAAACTTGTAAAAGTTGAATTTAAAACTGGTGAAAATCGAAGCGTTTTAATTGCGAACATTAAAACTTTAATAATTTCTGATTAAAGCTTTATAACTGGAAAATTATTAATTAATAGCGTTTAAAATTGAATAATTTTTTATTGCATGACTTTATTGCGTTTTATTGCATGACACTTAAAATGGATTATTTTGTAATTAAATTACAGAGTTCATTCTCTTTCCCCTAATTGCCTTTTCCCCTCTATTTAAAGAAATCATTTTCTCCTTTTTTCCCTGAATTAAGAGAATCCAATTAAAAATGCAACTATTTTTAGTTGGAAGTTAATTATTTTTGGTTTTAAATTTCGATTATCTTGTTGTAAATTGAATTATTTTGTTGAAAATTAGACTATTTTGTTAAAAAATTGTTTTATTAAGCATTCTCCTTTTAGATCAGAAAATTCATCCATTTAGATCGAAAATTCCTCTTTTTATTGTAAAAAAGTCGTCTTTTTTTGTTGAAAATTAATTTCTTTAGTGAAAATTAATTTTTTAGTTAAAAATGCATCTATTTTGTTGAAAATTCGTCTCTTTTAATTGAAAGTCCAACTGTTTGAATAAAAATAATTTTTCGTTTTAAAAATTCACCAATTTGGTTAAAAATCCATCTTTCTTGGTAGAAAACGATATATTTGTTAACTTTTCAAACAGGTAATTCAAATGACATTTAAAAAATCTTCTTTTTGGCTTGAAATTTAAACCATTTAATTGAATTTCAAACTTTAACTGAAAACTTAACTATTCTATTTTCGGTTGAAACTTTATCTTTGATTGAAAATCAATTTATTTTGTTGAAAATTGAACTATTTTATTTACAGTGAAAAATTCATCTTTTTTTGTTTAAAATCCAGGTATTTGATTGAAATCTCGTCTTTTTGGGTTGAAATCCAGTTCTTTTAATAGAAATATCATGATTTTTGGTTGAACACTCAATTTTATTTCAGGAAATTTGTCTTTTTGGCTTGAACATTCAGCATTTCGGATGGATTTTTTTTTACTGGCTTAAATCTTTCTTGGTTGAAAACTCAACTCTTATATTGAAAATTCATCTTTCTTGTTTGGAAATTATTCTGTTTGGTTGAGGATTTAACTAGCTTGTTAAAAATTCATATTCTTTGGTTTAATTACACTGCTTGTTTATCATTCGTTTCTTTAGTTGAAAATTTATTTCTTTGATCGGAAATTTAACTATTTTGTAGAAATTGTCCTTTTTTAATGAAAATTAATTGTTTGAAATGAAAATTGATATTTTTAGTTAAAAATTCATGTATTTTTGTTTAAAAAAATTTTTTTTAGGTAGAATATTAATGCAAGGGGACTAATGCATTTTTCTTGTTAGAAACTTCAAATCTATTGTTTTAAATTCGTCTTTTTGGTCTAATAGCTCAATTCTTGTCGTAGAAATTTAATTTTTTGTGTTAAAAATGCAACTGTTTAGTTGAGAATTATATTTTTTCAATTAAATTTTCTCAGTTAAAAATGTAGGTATTTTGTGGAAAATTTGTCTTTTTTGGTACAAAATTAGTTTTTTACGTTGAAAGTTCTACTATTTGGCTAAATTTTTTTCGCTTAATATTCGTAATGGTTTTTAAAAGTTTCTTTTGTTAGGTTGAAAGTTAAACTGTTTTATTGAAAATGTGAATTTAAAAAAAAAATTGTTTAACCTGAAAATGTGAGTTAATTTTTTTTTAGTTGAAAATTCATTTATCTGATTGAAAACTCGCCTTTTTTGGTTGAAAATCCTATTATCTTTGTGGAAAATTCATTGGTTTAGCTTTTTTTTTATCATTTTTTTATTGACTTAAATCTATCTTGGTTGCTCATCCAACTCTTTTGTGGAAAATTCCTATTCTTAGGTTTGATTCAGCTTCGCTTCGTTGATGGAAGATTCATTTCTTTGGTTCAAAAATTATACTATTTTGTAGAAAATATATTTCTTTTTTAACATAAATTAATCGTTTTAAATTAAAATGTAACTTTTTAGTTGAAAATTTATGTATTTCGTTCAAAATTTGTTTTTCTTGATATAAAATTAATCTTTTCGATAAGGGAAAATGAGAGAATTGTCTCGGAAAAGTGAGGGACTTTTGAAATTGGGATTTTGTAAGAACCCTGTTTCTAATTTAACTTGTTACATTTATTAATTGTTTTCTCGTTTATTACAGAGATTAGGGGGACCAAATGAAGACTCAAACCTTTCTGCCGACATGAATACAGCGACAGTGTCGCCTAGGTCGGAAGTTCAGTCCAATGTTTCTCCGAAATCCGTCGACCTGACGTCTAATAATAATGGATCGGCCTCAGAGAGTCACACTCCACCGTTGCCACAAAAATCAAAGTCGCCGGAAACTGTAAAGAAAAGAAAATCCAGATTCGACAACGAGGACGAGAAGCAGGAGGAGGCTGCAGAGAAAACTAAGACGGACGATAAACAGAATTCAAAGAAGTCGAATGAATGGGACATGTTTGCTGAAGTGGATAATATAGGAGACTTTAATGTAAGTTAAAAAAATATATTTCTTCTTATTTTTTTGGAATTTTAATATCAAAACTATTATTTTTTTTTGTTAAGAGTTCATCTCTTTTAGTTGAAATTTTAACTACGTAGATCATGGTTGAACCACTTTGTTAAAAATTAATTTTTTTTTGTTGAAAATCCATAATTTCGGTTGAAAATTGATCTCTCGGGTTGGAAATTTTCCGATTTTGGTAGAAAATTAACTTTTTCGATGAAAATTCATATTTTCTGGTTGGAAATTTAACCGGTCCCAGGGTGTCTGTTGGACTGGTTAACCGGGAAATGGCAGGTAAATTATTTCTTCAACGGAAAATTTAGAAATTTTTAGAAAAAAAATCTTTTCATTTTGATTTAAACAGTTTTTAAAAATAATGAGTTGAATTTGTACCTTTTTAATGATTATATCATTCAGTTAATATCAAAATGCATTCTTAAAGACTTGGAACGAATTTTAATAAGTAGCGTTTGCAATTGACAATTTTGGACTAAAGTGCAAACGCTAAAATTTTATTGTTCTATTTGAAAAAAATGTAATTTGCAAGTAAAGTTGTTGAATTTGATGTATATCAAATATTGCACACTTTTAATTTATAGAAAAAATTGGAGTAAGTTGAATAGATATTTAAAAGGTGTGAAAAGATTCACAATTAATGAAGAATTTGGAATTATTTCAAATAATTTAAACGAGGCGTCTACGTTATACTGAGAAAAGCCCGGCTAGTCGTACGGAAATTTCAGTGCAAATAGCCCATGGCCTAATTTAAAACAAAATATAGATTTTTTCAGATTTCGAATAAAAAAATTATAAACTTTTTAAGAGTTATGAAAGACTTTGAAAACATTTCCTTAAGATTTCTAGGAAAATTAAAAATTACTTTATTTTGAAAAATTAATTTTAAGAGAATATTTTTAAAGATTTCCAAAATTAATAGTAATCGATATTATTGAATGGTCAACAATGATGTAAACAAAATTTAAGGAAGAATTCGAATCATTTCAAAAGATGTTTAGAAGATCTGAAAAGATTTAAAAAATAATTTAATATTTGAATAAATGTAAAACAACGTGTAGATGTTTCAAGATTTTAAAATAAAATTTCGTAGCTTTTTAAGGATTTTTAAACTATTCAAAATGAAAATAATTTAACATCGAATTGAAGACGTGTTCAGTTTATAACAAAAATGTAATCGTTCAAATTTCAATTTTTCTAGCCTAAAATTGATTAAAATTATTTGCAGCTCAGTTTTTATTGCTTTGAATGCTATTTAAATGCTTTAATTTTATTGACCGTTACAAATGTTTGCGAACCGTGAAAAACCCGGGAATTTGTTCATGTGATTAAAACGGCCACCCTGGTTTTGTAAACAAAATTCGTCTTTTTGGCTTAAAAATTCCTCAGGTTGATTGATATTTTTTATTTCTCGGCTATAAAATCTTTAAAAGAAATCATTTTTTTGTTTGAAAATTTGTCCTTTTCAATTAATTCAAATGCTTTAAATTTAAACTTAAAATTGTCGATACTTTCGTTGAAAGTGGAACTAATTTGTTAAACATTAATTTTATTGGTTGAAGATACACAATATTAGTTGATAATTCATTTCTTGGGTTGAAAATTCATCTTTTTGATAGAAAAAAATCTTCTTGGTTGAGTTAACCTTTCAGGTTACAAATTCATCAATTTAGTTGAAAATTATCTCCTTGGTTGGAAGTCTACCTATTTGGTTAAAAATTCTACTATTTAATAAAAAATTAATTTAGATTTTGTAGAAAATTAAATCATTTTATAGAGAATTCAATTATTTGGTTAAACTGATCTCGTTTTATCGAAAATTCAACTGTTCAATTTTGTTATCAAAATGCAACTACCTGCTTGAAAAAGGCAAATGTATTTAGTTGAAGTTTAACCTTTTTTGCTTCAAAACACATTTTTTAGGTTGAACATTCAACTATTCTGTTAAAAATATACTTATTTTTGTTGAAAATTAAACTTTTCGGGTTGAGAATTTTAAAAATAGTGTTATTGTACTCTAGTCTTCTTCTTAGTTGAAAAATCTACTATCATATTTTTTCTGGATCTTTTTGGTTGAAGATTAATTTATTTGATTGAATATTTAACTTTTTTATTGAGAATTAATTTTTTGATGATTGGTAATTACACTATTGGGTGAAAAATGTATGTATTTTGTTAAAAATTAACTTTCTTGTTGAAAAATGTCTTTTGGAAAATTTGTCTTTTGGGCATAACTTTAACTTTTGAGTTGAAACTGAAAATATTTTGATAAATCCTCTTTTATTTGGTCAAAAATTGAACTATTTTTTTTAAACATCCGTCGTTTTGGATCTTCTTTGTTTAAAATCTAACTGTTTTGTTGAAAATTTGTGGTTTTCTTTTTTTCTAAAGTATTAATTCCTTCAACTGAAAATTTCAGTCTTTCCCGTTTGGAAAATGTATACTTTTGAGTTGAAAATTCAACTATTTGGTTGAAAATAGATCTTTTTGTGTTGAAAATCCACGTATTTTGTGAAAGATTGTTTTTTTTTGTAGAAAATTTATCTTGATCAAAAATTCATAATTTTATTTAAAATTTGTTAACGAAAAATTTAACAATTTCATTTTTGGTTGAAAATTAATTTTTTTTTGCAAATTCTTTTTTTTTGTTCGAATTTAACTGATTTTGATTTGTATTTAACATATTATTCGTCTTTTTGAATAGAAAAATTATTCTATTGGATTAAAAATTCATCTTTTAGTAGAAAAGTAACCTTTTTTTGGTTGAAAATTGATCTTTTATGGGTAAAATTTAATTATTTTAAATTGGAATGTCTACGATTATATATTTAGTCCAGATTTTATGTCGTTTGGTTACAGATTTTACTATTTGATTGAAAACTTAATTGTTTTGTTGTAAATGCAACAATTTTCTTCAAAAGTCTTCCTTTCGGTGGCAAGTTAATTCTTTTCCTTTAAAAAATCTGCTATTATATTTTGTGTTCAGATTTTATCTCTTTTGTTTAAAAGCTCTACTATTTAGTTGAAAATTAAATTTTGTTGTTAAAAACTCAATTATTATATCATAAATGCATCTTTATTCTCTCAAAAATGCCGCGTTTTTGAACATTCGTCTTTTTACATAAAAAAATTGACTTCATCGTTTGGTAGAAAAGTCATATATTTTTGTGGAAAATCCATCTTTCTTGGTTGAACATTCGACTGTATGCTAAAATATGTGTCTTTTTGACTTGAAAATTCAACTATTTGGTTAAAAAAGCAAATTTTGGTTGGAAATTCGTCCCTTTTGAATGAAAGTTCAACTGTCTGGTTAGAAATGCAACTGCTTGGTTGCAAATTAATTTGTTTTCATAAAAAATAGAACTTTTTGGTTTAAAAGTCAAATTTTTTCTATGACAGTCGCAAATCAATCTTTTTCAGTGAAAAATTCCACTCTTGTTGAAAATACAATATTTAAAATAATTTCTTCCCCGATTTTAGTGAAAAATTACCCTGCTGTTCCCTGTTTTCAGACCATTTTGGACTGTGAAGTCTAATATTTTCTTTATTTCAGAGTCCTACTGTTGAAGGAAAACGCCATGGAGGACCGGACAATCCCAGCCTCACGGACAACTGGGACGACGCCGAGGGTTATTATCGGTTAGTAAAGATTATTTTTTACTTCTGCAAAAAAAAAACTATTTGATGTTGAAAAGTCTTATAATTTACTGATTGCATTTTTGCAGAGTTCGTGTGGGAGAGACTTTAGATTCTCGCTACGTTGTTTATGGTTACACAGGCCAAGGTGTTTTCAGTAATGTCGTGAGGGCAAGAGATAATGCTAGAGGAGGCCTCGATGTAGCTGTGAAAATTATTAGGAATAATGAAATAATGTGAGTTTAAAATTTAAAACTAACTTTTCTTTTCAATGGATATTGTTGCCAGATTCTTATATTGCTTATGTAATGAAATGTTTCCAATTTTGCAGGCACAGGACGGGTCTGAAAGAGTTGGAGATCTTGAGGAAACTCAATGACGCTGACGCAGAAGACAGATTTCATTGTTTACGTTTGTTTAGGCATTTCTTCCACAAGAACCACTTGTGTATGGTTTTCGAACCATTAGCTATGAATTTAAGAGAAGTACGTTAATACTTTCTAATCGGCCTTTTTTTTTAATACGCAGGGATGCAGGGTGTCCAGCGACATTGTAAATCTTGAAAATCTGGAATTTTCCTTGAATTTTTGTTGAACCTTGAAAACCTGGAAATCTCCTTCAATTTTTTACGAGAACCGAGAAATGACCAGGAATTTTTTGAGACCGGGAAAAGTCGGGAAATGACAGTGAATTTTTTTTTACCGGGAATTTTATAAATTTTTAGAAGAAAAATCTGTCTCAAGTTCAATTTCATTAGTTTTTAAATCTGTACTTTATCTGTACTTTAAGTATTAAAAAGTGAACCATAATTGATTTGACAAAACGATTATAAATCCGTTTAAAATTAAAAAATTTCCAGATTTTAACGTTAAAAATTAAAGTGTTTTAATTCGATAGTCTTAGTTATTTAAAAAATGTAAGCTTCCGATTGAAACTTTATATACTATTTTGAATATAAAAATAGCTTTATAATAATATATTCGTAATTATAGGCTTTCATTAAGTCTCTTGTTTCAGCCTAAAATATTGCATTTTTAACCCATTCAATTTGAAGTTTTTGAATTAGGAAAAATAATAGCTATTTAGTATTTAGTAATATTTTACTTTTAATTAAAGACGGGTAAATTGAAAACAAATATTTAAAGGTAAATAATTTAAAACTGAATTGTTTGACATAGAAAGCTTTGAATCGTTAAAATTTCGATGAGCTTTTAAACTTAGAACGTTACAATTGTAATTATTCTATATGAAGGATGTTTATTTTGTAAGTTAAATTGTTGAATTTTGATGTATAAATGACTATTGAAGACTAATTATTTTTTGACAAAATTTAAAATTAATTAAAATAATTTAAACGAAGCGTGTGTATTGACCAAATTGGGCTATTCCTACCGAAATTTTGGTGCAAACAACCACAACCTAAGTTAAAATAAAATGTAGATTTTTTCAGATTGCAAATAAAAAATTTAGAAGATTTTTAAAAATGGTGAAAGTCTTCAAAAGAAGAAAAAAGTATTCTTTTAAGATTCCTAGAAAAATTGAAAGTGATTTTTTCATTTTCAATAATTATTTTAAGAGAATATTTAAAAAGCTTTAATAATATTTACTAATTTGTCAAAATAGAATCTGGAATACTTTAAAGAATTTTTTGACTTTCCATGATTTTCTAAAAATTGTAGAAAACCGTTTAAAATCTTTGAAAATAATATTGTAAAATAATTTTTCAACATGAAAAATCATTTTGTCTTTTCCTAGGAATCTTAAGAAAATGGTTTTAGTCTTTTTAGGCGTTTCAGAATTCTTACAAAGATTATAAATTTTTTTATTTGAAATCTGCGAAAATCTACGTTTTGTTTTAAATTAGGGTGTGAATATTTGCACCGTAATTTCGGTAGGAATAGCCCGATCTTGTCGGAATACGCGCCTTTTTTAAGTTATTTGAAATCATTTTAAATTATTTCAATTGTTTCAAAACTTAGAATGACTAATTTTTTTCCATAAATAATAATAAGGATTTTCTAAAAATTGTAGGAAAATTCGATTCATTTTAAAATATATTTTGAATTTCTTGAACAATTTCAAAAATAATTGTAAATTTGAAAAAATTGTAAACAATTTCTAGACTTCTTAAGATTCTGAATTAAACTTTTGAAGCTCTTTATGAATCTTTAAACTATTTCAAATGAAAATAATATTAAGAAGTGTTCAGTCAAAAAATGTAATTTTCCAATGTTTAATGTTTCTAGCTTAAAATTGTTTAAAATAATATAATTTTGAATATTATAAAGTCCACTAGTTGATTTTTTAATTTAGAACAGCGAAAATGTAACGTGGATTTATATTTTAAATTTGTTCAATTGGAAAGTGTTAGTACCTAACTTCCATTTTATACGTGTAAATTATTGAGCATTTCATTATAACATTTTTTAATTTATAAACTTTTAAACTTTAAGTTTAAATTATTTAAAATTCATGAGTTCCACTTTGAATGGGTTAATTACTCTTTGTTACTTCAAATGGAAAAATGTTTAGCTTTAGAGTTCAATTTTCTTACTTTATTGACCGTGAAAAATGTTTGTGAACCTGGGGGAAATCGGGAAATGACCGGCAATTTTCTTCCTCAATTAAAACTGCCTCGCTGAGTAATTTAAATCTATTATCTTTTACTCATTGCAAAATGAATAAAAGAGGTTTCCAGGCATATTAACGCAGATTAAAAATATTGGGATGATTTCAAATTTATACAAAAGATTTCACTAATATTTCAAAGATTTGATACAAATTTTATAAAAATTGCAAAAGAATATAAGAATCCCAAACATTTCAAAAAGGCTACAGTGTGCTAGATTAAAACAAATTTCAACGAATTAAACGATTTCAAGTACTGCAATGATTTCACGCGAATACGAAAGATTTCACAAATATTTCAAATATGTTAAAATATCAGAAAAGGTTTTAAAAAATTTGAAATTTCAAAAGGTTTCAATGATTTCAATCTTACACAAAAGATTTCACAAACAAATATTAAAGAAAGTGCTTACAAATATTTCAAAGATTTCAGCAAATTTCACCAAGATTGAAAGAATTTCAAGGATTTCAATATATTTTACAAGAATGTTGAGTACTTTAACAGATTTGAACGAATTAACAAAGATTTCAAAAGATTTCAAAGACGACTTATGTTCGCAAGAAATTAGGAAGATTTTTATTAATGGTTTTTTTTTCTTTAAAAATTGTTGACCATTAAAAAAATGAAATGGTTCATTTTTTCACACTCCTTTCCATATTTTGCGCTTTTTGTCTTTCTATATAAAATTCCTCTCTGTCCTCCTTTTTCGTTAAAAATTCATCCTTTCAGGATTAAGAGTCTTTTGGTAGAAAATGATTCTTTTTTGGTTGAAAAATTCAACTATAGCTGAAAATTTAGCTTTAATGGTCTTTAATTAATCTTATTTGGTAGTTAATACATCTTTTTGTGTTAAAAATGCGACTATTTCGTTCAAAATTCAGCTGTCTTGGTTGAAAATGACTTTTTTTTATAATTGAAAATTCATGTCTTTTGTTAAAAATTTGTATTTTTTGTCAAAGTTAAATTTTTTGGTTTGAAATTTTTTTTTTGTTATAAATGCGACTATTTGGTTTAAGTTTCATATATTTTGCTAATAATTCATCTTTTTTATTGACAATTTGTCTATTTTTTGGTTAAAAATGCAACTGTTTGTTTAAAAATCATAATCTGTTTTTGTTGACGATTCAATTGTTTCCATTTTTTATTAAAAAATTTTAATTTGTTAGTAGAAAATTATACTATTTGGTTGAAATTTCGTCTTTTTCGGTATAAAAATAAGCTTTTTGTTAAAAATGCAATTCTTTAGTTAAAATTTTTCTCTTTTGATCGAATTTTTTTTTCGTTAAAAATACAATTGTTTGGTTGATAATTAATAATTTGTTTTGTTTGAGGGTGCAAATATTTTGTTAAACAATAATTTTTTGCTTGCAGATTCATTATTTTTGTTGTAAATCAGTCTCTTTGATGAAAAATTTAATTATTTCGTAGAATATTATTTTTTTTTACAAAAAATTAATTTTTGAAATTGAAAATTTAACTACTTCATTTTGATTAAAAATTCATGTATTTTGTTGAAAATTCGTCTTTTTTGTAGAAGTTAAATATTGTCGTAAGAAAATGTATCGTTTTGTTGTAAATGCAAATATTTGGTTGAACATTCATATATTTTTTTAATAATTCATCTTTTTTGTTGAGCATTCACCTCTTTTTAGGTAAAAATTTCATATTTTTTTGTTAAAAATGCGACTGTTTGCTTAAAAAACATCATCTTTTTTAGTTGAGGATTCCTTGTTCCAATGTTCTAAATTTATCTGTGGCTGGAAAATGCAACTATTTGGCTGGAAATTCATTTTTTTTCGGTAGAAAATTTAAATATGTGGTAAAATATGAAACTATTTTTATCAAAATGTAACTACTTTGTAGAAAATTAAGTTTTTTGGAAAAAAAATAATTCTATTGCTTGATTTATAATTCATGTATTTTGTCAAGAACTCGTGTTTTTAGCTTGAAATTTTAACAATTTGGTTGAATTTTTTTGTTGAGTGAAAAATCTTTCTTGGTTGAAAATTCCACTCTTCGGTTGAAAATTTATCTTTCTTGTTTAAAAATTTACTTTCTTCTTAAAGATACATCTTTATGGGTTAAAAGTTCTATTTTTGTGTAGAAAATGCGTAGATTTTGTCTTAAAATGTTAACAGTTGGGTAGAAAAATCAACTCTGGTTAAAAATGAACTTTTTTGTTGAAAATTCATATTTTTGTGATGGAAATTGAACTGCATTGTAAAAAAGTGGTATTTTTGGCTCAAAGATTCAACAATTTTACATCAACTTTAACTATTTTGTTGAAGATTCATATTTTGGGCTTGAAAACTCAACTGTTTTGTAGAAAATTCTTATTTTTTGCTTGAAAATTCAACAATTTGGTAGAAAATTTAACTGTTTGGTTAAAATTAAGTTATTTTTTTAAAAACTTACATTTTCGAGTTAAAGTTCAACTATTTCGTCAGAACCTCAACTTTTTATTTAATAATAATAATAATAATAATAATATTTAATAATAAGTTTGAAAATGCAGCTTGAACTTTTTTTTCATGATTGAAAAATCTTTATTGCTCATCTTTTTCGGATTTGAAAATTTAACTGTTTAGTATAAAATTTGTGTTGTTCGCTTGAAAATTCAACTATTTGGTTGAAAATTCATCTATTCTGGTGAAATTGCAATGTTTTTATTTGTAATTTATGAATTCAATATGGTACCTACATTTATTTTAGTTACAAGAATTTATCCCCTATTTTCATGAAAAATCATCCTACTTATCCTGCTTTAAGAGTATTTTAGGCTGTGAAGTCTGCAATATTGAAATAAAATTATAATTATTCTTATTTATAATTTTCTATTTTTCTAGTGTATTATAAAGCATTGAAATATAAATACGGAAGTAGTAGTAACTTGTAGTAACTTTTTCAAATACATTAGTCTGTGGTAGCCCTAAAAATGGTGTAAATTATGATTAAACAGTGATATTAATAAAGAATGATTTTTGTTTCAGGTCTTGAAAAAGTATGGTAAGGACGTTGGATTGCATGTAAAAGCGGTAAGGTCCTACACCCAACAATTGTTCTTAGCATTGAAGTTGTTAAAGCGGGCGAACATTTTGCATGCGGACATTAAGCCAGACAATATTCTAGTCAGTGAAAGCAAGTTAGTGTTGAAGCTTTGCGACTTTGGCTCTGCGTCCCACGCTCACGAGAATGAGATAACGCCCTACCTTGTGTCCAGATTCTACCGTGCCCCTGAAATTAGTACGTATTTTTTATTTTATTTTTTCTAATCTTTATTCAGGGTGGCCGCAGCTCAGGGGAAACCCTGAAGTCATGGAGCAGTCAGGGAATTTTGATAAAGGGAACAGAGTGTCTTCCAGACGGATAATTTTACTTTCTCGGTCTTCTCCCAGTTTTTCCCGGGTAAATTTTTTATTTTTCCCAATCTGGTAATTGTAGTTCTTTTGGAAATTTTTCATGTACTGACTCAGAATTTTTATTCTTTTGGAAAATTCCCTTTTCCAAATGAGAATCTTAATTCTTTAGGCAAATTCGACGTTCCAGCTAAAAATGATAATTCTTATAAAAAATTTCTTTGAAATTAGAATTATAGGTTTTTTTAGAGGATTTCATATTTCATTTTAGAATTAT
Organism: Druon quercuslanigerum; assembly: GCA_010014905.2. NCBI lineage: Eukaryota > Metazoa > Arthropoda > Insecta > Hymenoptera > Cynipidae > Druon > Druon quercuslanigerum. The sequence goes on along the minus strand of JAAAKG020139854.1, from coordinate 30,480 downwards.
ATTTTTTTTTGAAAATGTCCTTTTCCAAATGAGAATCATAATTCTTTAGGCGAATTCCACTTTCCAACTAAAAATTCTAATTCTTATAAAAAATTTATTCTTTCAAATCAGAAGTATAATTTTTTTTAGAGAATTCCCTATTCATAATGTTTGCAAACATTCCCTGTTTCAACTGAAAATTATAATTGCACTCGAAAATTTGCTTTCAATTTAGAATCATGATTCATTTTGGTTATTCTCTGTTTCAGGTTAAAATTGTAATTCTTTTTGACATTTTCCTTCTCAAGTCAGAATTATAGTTCTTTTCAAAAATTTTCTATTCCAAATCAAATTTATCATTTTTTTTTTTTAGAAAATTCATTATTCCGTGTCAGAATTATAGTTATTTTCGAAAATTCTCTGTTCCAAATCAGAATCGTAATTGTTTTTGCAAATTCCACGTTCAAGCTTAAAAATATAATTCTTTTAGAAAATGCCCTGTTCCAACTAAAAATTGTAATTCTTTTGTCAAATTTCTTGTCTCATGTCAGAATTATAGTTCTTTTCGAAAATTTCCTGTTCCAAATTAGAATTATAATTATTTTCGAAAGTTCCCTGTTTCAACTCAAAATTATAATTTGTCTCAAAAATTTCCTTGTTCAAGTCAGAATTATAATTCTTTTTGAAAAATCCCTATTCCAACTCAAAATTTTAATACTTTTAGAAAATGTCTTGTTTCTTATCAGAATTATAGTTCTTTTTGAAATTTTCATGTTTCAATCCAAAATTGTAATTCTCTTAGAAAATTTATTTTTCTTTGTCAGACTTAACAGTTGTTCTTTAGATTTACGGTTCCAAATCAGAATCATAATTCTTTTCGAAAATTTCACGTTCTAACATAAAGTTGTAATTTGTCTCGAAAATTCCCTGCTCCAAATCAGAATCAAAGTTTTTTTCGCAAATTCCACGTTCCAAATCAAAATGATGATTCGTATAAAAAATGTCTTCTTTCAATTCAGAATTATAGTTCTTTTAGAAAATTCCATATACTATGTCTGAATTATAGTTTTTTTCGAAAATTTCCTATTTCAAATCAGAGTGGTAAGTTTTTCAAACATTCCCTGTTTCAATTAAAAATTATAATTGCACTCGAAAATTTGCTTTCAATTCAGAATCATTCCCCGTTCCAGCTCAAAGTTGTATTCCTTTTTGAAATTTTCCTTTTCAAGTCAGAATTATAGTTCTTTTCAAAAATTTTATGTTCCAAGTCAGAATCATAATTATTTTCCAAAATTCCCCATGCAAACTCAAAATTATATTTCTTCTCGAAAAATGCCTGTCAAGTCAGAATTATAATACTGTTCGAAAAAACCCTGTTCCAGCTCAAAATTGTAATTGTTTTCGAAAATGTTGTGTTCCTTCTCAGAAATATAGTGCTTTTCGAAAATTCCCTGTTCCAAATCAGAATTATAATTCTTTTCGCATATTCCCGTTCCAACTAAAAATTAACATCCTTTTTTAAAATTCCCTGTTCCAAATCAGAATCAAATTTTTTTCAAATCTTCCCTGTTCCAAGGGTTCCAAGTTTTTTTGGAATATTTCCCGTTCCAACTCAAAATTGTATTTCTTCTGGAAAATTCACTGTTCCAAGTCAGAATTATATTAAAATATAAAAGTATTATTATATATATTATTATATTGTATTATATTAAGATATAAAAAAATTTGAACAGTTAAGTAATATGTCGTAGTTTTAAAAAGAAGTATTATAAGGTAAACACTTTTGAATTGAAATGTAAAGAAGTTAAATATTCCGAAAAAGTGGATATTCCAAGTTGATAAACTGGAAAGTTACATGTTCTATCTGGAGCAATTTATAGTCAAATTTTCGAAAGTTAGCCACAATCAAACGTTTCTTCGCTGAATCCGTACAAAGAAAATATTTTTAAACTGTAAAATATTTCAGGATCTGAAACTTTAAATATTTTTAATTTTTAAAATGACAAATCTTGGAAAGAAAATATTTAAATATTAATTATGGTAATTTTTAAAAGAGAAAATATTCTTTATCATCAGAACATTTTTATACTTTTAAAAATTGTTTATTCAAACAATTTTATTTTTTTCGAACTTTTTTTATGTCGCTGTGAATGAATTTATAACGAACTAATTATTGCCAATTTAAAAAAATAAATTCTTTAATGCAAGAAATCATTCAAAAATCATAACAATATTTAAAAATATAAGGTTTATTGTAAAATGATTTTTTCTTTTCTGCATGTAAAAGTTTATTTTTAGTCTTTCCCCCTTTTTGTGAAATAATTACACTATTTCCTCTTTTTTGAGATCCGCACTGTGATGCCTAAGTCAAAACTGTAGTGGAAAATTCCTTGTTCCTTGTCAGAATTATAATTCTTTTCGAAATTTTCGGTTCCAATTGTATTTATAAACTCAAATACTGTTCTGTAAATATTTTTCTGAAGGGAAAATAAGAAACTGATCTGGGAAAAATGAGGGAATTTAAAAAATAATATTTCTGCGGCCATCCTGTTGTTTAATAATTTTAAAATTCGCTTTCTGAATTTACGAGAACTCGGGATTTAGGGACCTTCACCAAAACAAAATAACCTCTATCTTGAAAACTGGCTTTAATTTTCTGGTAACGGTCCCTGATTTAACCAAAGTAGAACTACGACAATTAAACAATGAAGAGAAATAATGCAACCATTTTCTAGTTCTTGGTATACCATACGATTTTGGTATTGATATGTGGTCCGTGGGATGTACCATATACGAATTGTACACCGGAAAAATCATGTTCTCGGGAAAAACAAACAACCAGATGCTGAAATTCTTCATGGACCTCAAGGGAAAGATGCCTAATAAAATAATTAGAAAAGGCTCTTTCAAGGAGCAGCATTTTGACACTAACTGCAATTTCCTCTACCACGAAGTCGATAAAGTTACTGAGCGGGTAAGTTACTTTATCTAATTTTTTTCGGCCCAGTCCTCGCTTAGCGGTAAGTGCCGTTTTCTTCATGAACCGGGTCTTAAACTTAATTAGACTTCACACTCTTTCCCCCTCCTCTCTGCTGCCCCCCACCCTTTTTTAAATTCCTCCTTTTTCTTCGTTTTCAAGCAACTTTGCCCCTTTTCTCGTTTTTTTTCTTTTCTGTTAAATGCGAACTGCATTAATAGAACCCAATAAGAAATTTCCAATATTCTTACTTGAAAGTTAATTATTTTTAGTTTTAAATTCTACTTTTATATTTTTGCTTTAAAATACGTCTTTTGGTTATAAGTTTTATTATTTTGTTGAAAATTGAACTGTTTTGTAGAAAATTCGTCTTTGGCGCTTTAAAATTGAACAGTGTGGTTGGCATTCTTTTTTTTTGCGGGTCTGAAAAATCTTGGTTGAAAATTAAACTGTTTTGTTGAAAATCCGTCTTTTAGCATAACAAAATTCGTCCTTTTCGATGAATTCGACACTTTTTTGATTTAGAATATAAATTTATTTTGTTGAAATATCAACTATTACATCTTTCTTCGAGAAATTTCCTATTTTCTTGAAAAATTAAGCATTTTGTTATAGTCTTTCTTTTAGCAAAAAATTCAATTGTTTTGTAGTAAATTCGTGTTTTTGGATTGAAATTATGCATCCTTTTGGTGAAAATTTAATCTTTTTTGGTTAAAAATGCAATTCTTTGGTTGAAAATGAATTTTTTGTTGGTTGGAGATTCAATTATTTTGTTGAAAATTTATTTGTTTTCTTAAAAAGTTGTCTTTTTTGCGCAAAAGTTTAAGAATTTTATATAAACTTTAACCATTTTGTTCAAGATTCATATTTTAGGCTTGAAAATTTAACAGTTTGGTAGAAAATTCAACTATTTTGTTGAAAACCGATATTTTCGGGCTAAAAATTGAACTTTTTTTGAGCAAATTCATATTTTGGGTTGAAAATTCCACTATTTTGTAATAAAGTCGTTTTTTGCTTAAAATTTCAAAAATTGTACAGAAATTTCAACTTTTTTATTGAAGGATCATATTTTGGGGTTGAAAACTCAACTGTTTGGTAAAAAAATTGTCTTGTTGGTTTTAATTTTCAACAGGTTGGTAGAAAATTCTATAGAAAATTCTACTATTTCGTCAAAAATTCGACTGTTTAGTTGATAATTCATTTGTGTAAAAAATGCAAATTTTTGTTTGAAAATCTAGCTTGAATTTTTTTCTTGGTTGAAAATTTATTTTTTTTTGTTCAAGATTCATCTTTTTGGGGGTTTGAAAATTCAACTGTTTCGTAGAAAATTCGTGTTTTTTGCTTTAAAATTCAACTATTCGGTTGAAAATTGAACTTTATTGGTTGAAGATTTCCTTGTTTCTGTAAGATTTATCTGTATAAGTTAAAAGTTGTACGGTTTGTTTTGTAGAAAATGAATCTTATTCTTTGAAAATTCAACAATTATGTAGAAAATTCAGCTATTTGGTTAAAAATTAATTAATTGGTTTAAAAGTAATATTTTCGTGTTAAAAATGTAACTCTTTTTATAATATTCGTCTTAATAGTTTGAAAATTAGTTTGGAAATTCAACTGTTTAGTAGAAAATTCGTGTTTTTTGCCTGAAAAATCAACGATTTGGTTGACATTGTTTAACTTTCTCGATAAAAAAAACTATTTCTTGGTTTATAATTCAACTATTTGGTTAAAAATTGATCTTTGTTGATAAAAAATCTACTTTTTTGTTGAAGACTCATCTTTTTGGGTTTAAACTTGAAATATTTTTTAGAAAATTCGTCTATTTTGTCTTGAACTTTCAACTGTTTGACAAAGAATTAACTATATGGTCAAAAAGTAATCTCTTTGGTTGATATTTAAGTTTTTTTTGTTGAAAATTCAACTTTTTTTTGAAAAGGTAGTCTTTTTGGATTTAAGATTCAACAATTTTATAAACTATTTTCTGAAAGATTCATATTTTAAGCTTGAAAATTCATCTGTTTTGTAGAATTTGATTAAAAATGAATTTATATTTTTGGGATTATGTTTAGGATTAAAAATTTTAAAGATTTTTTAAGATTCTCTTTTGGTTAAAAAATTCTGCTGTTTTGTAGAAAAATCGTCTATTTTGTCTTGAAATGTCAAAAGTTTGGTAAAAAATTCAACTCTATGGTTAAAAATTAATTTTTTTGTTGAAAATTTATATCTTGAGTTGAATAATCATATTTTGGGTATAAAAATGCAACTGTTTTGTGGAAAATTCATGTGTTTTGCTTGAAAAATCATAATTTTGGTAGACAATTGAACTATTTAGTTAAAAATTAATAGTTTTGTTACAAACTCATATATTCGGATTTAAAGTTCAACTCTTTTGTAGAAAATGCGTCATCATCTTTTTTATTTACCTTTTTGGGAGTCTTTTTCAAATTAAAGATTATAAATTATTTTTAAGATTCTTTTTTTGTTAAAAATTGTACTGTTTATAGAAAATTCGTCTATTTTATCTTTAAATGTCAATAGTTTGGTGAAAAATTCCAAGTCTGTGATTAAAAATAAACTTTTTTTTTGAAAATTCATATTTTTAGTTGAAAACTCAACTCTTTTGTACAAAAAAAGTAGTCTTTTCGTTTAAAAGTTAAATAATTGTACATTAATTTTAATTTTTTTTTGTTCAAGAATTATATTGTCGGATTGAAAATTTAACTGTTTTGTAGAATAGTCGTATTTTTTGCTTGAAAATTCAACAATTTGGTTTGTTTTCCTTCTTGCTTGAAAAGTCTTTTTTTTTTTGATAATTCAAAAATCGGTCATTTTTGACTGTGAAGTCTGACTTACTAGATTTAACAAAGCACTACAACGAAAATCTTGAAGTCTCTTTTTATACTCTTGCTAGGAGAAGGTCGTGATAATGTCCACCCTGCCAGCAACACGAGACATCAGCGCCGAATTGGGAGGAAATTCACTGCCAGCAGAGCAAAGTCGAAAGGTTGCTCAGCTCAAGGACCTATTGGAACGGACGCTGATGCTGGATGCCGGCAAGAGAATCACTGTGAATCACGCCCTGGCTCATCCTTTCATACAAGAAAAGATCTAGGTAACCCTGACCGGGCGGGGCCCATCCTCAGCGGAGTTGTTTCATTGACATAAGTTTGCACATTTTTAAACAGCGTTGCTCCTAACGTCATCGTCAACTGCTGATGAGCAATAAGTTTTATTATCGATTCAAGGTCAATAAATTTCCGCCTCGAGAATACCTGCTGCGTATTTTTCGGTGGAAGAAGGGGGGATGAAAAAATTGAGTACATGCACGGAGCGAACGCGGCAACAAAAACAAAAAAAAAAAGACTAAAACCACTATAATACTCGTATTATACCTGCTTTTTTTTCCGCAAGATCCGAACGAGTAAAAATGGTAGTATAATAATAGTACAATATTTTTTTCAGGTCGTCCATACTCGGCACCCTTCTCCCCCGATACTTACTAATGTTTTTTTCGTAATTCAATTACTGTACTACGATTACTCACTAGCGATTATACTTTTCGTATTTTAAATCGAGATAGACTCCAGTATCTCGTGGGAATTGTAAATTATTACGTTTTACTACACACAGCAGTCTTTTTTTTATGGCGAGACAAGTACACATTAATAACACGTATGATGAATTAATTCTTGGAAGTTAGTGACAAGTTGTTTGGTGTATTAAGGAATACAAGATTTGTATAGTAAATAGGACTGCGGTTGAAATAAAACGACACATGCTTGAAAGATCATGAAGTATTGACATATGAAGTTTTGAGATGAGAGACCTCTATTCGTAGTATTATTTTTTTAACGGTGGCCTGAATTTTTTTTTTTTTAGTGCCTTTCGAAAAATCATTAACTTTGATATATTCAGGAGGGTGTCTAGTGGACTGGAAAATCGGAGAAAAAATATGGGAATTTTATTTAGGACCGGGAAATTCTTCTGGTTTATCTTCGTTTTACTGTTTAGTCAAGAATCCACGAGAGTGGAAAATCTGATTGTTTCATCAATGTTAAATGATTTTGGATTATATCAAAGATATTATAAACGTAGATGTGGTACGTGTTGTCAGAGTGGGGGAAATATGTATATAGGACATCACGTTTTCTACGAACGAAGTCGAATTCTGGCACTTCCGCTCTACATCCACGTTTTGAGTATACATGATCCCAACGAGCTGCGCAGCTTGCGCTTACCGCTTGCTATTCCATGTCGTTTGAACGGTGCGCGCACGGATATTACGTTTATCCGTGCCAACTGTCACGGCGAAGGGGTCGGAGTGGGGAAAGTTTGGCGCGTCCTTCACTAGAGGGCCCTTAAGTGACATGTGACGTGTGACATGTGTTAGAAAAGTTTGACGTGTATCACTCAATTTTTTCATATCTGAAATATCAGCCGGGGACAGAGAAAAAAAAGTTTTCTCGACAAATCGAATTTTTGAATTCAAACAAAAAAAGCTAGAAAGAAATTTCGAGATAAACCAGTGTTAAAAAAATTTGATAAATATATATATTTATATTTTTAAATTAAATTTAAATTTAAATTAAATTTTTAGAAATTATTGTTTGCATTTAAAGTAACAATAGTTGAAAAATATTTATTTCTGAATTGTTAATAAAAAAAAATTAAAAAGAGATTTTTAGATGAAATGGTGATGATTTGAATCCTGCACAATTTGTTTGGAAAATGTTATTAGGTTCAAACAAAAATAGGGAGAAGTTTTTTTTCCGTTTGAGACGCGCAGGTGTTTTTACATTAATTTGTCTATGCTTGAATTTTGTTACTTGAAAATTTTAAACTTCGGTAATATTATAAATTGGTTGGGAATTTTATTAGTTTTGGAATTTTATAATTCGGGACCGAGTGAGTTTTACCGAATCGGGAATTTTATTTTTCCAGATATTTCAACCGATTCCTGCAGAAGTACAAAAAATTTGCTTTCTTTATAATTACGACACCTGGATCTTTTTGATTTTTTCTACATCATATATATTGAACCATTAAAACCTCTAAAAGTTTTTTATGCTTTTTAAAATACTTTTGAAAACTATTTAGTCTGCAGAGCATCAATTCCAAAAATATTGAGTCTTAATAGTTAAGGCATTTCATAGTCTTCAGTATATTGAATAACTCAAAATTTAGAGCAATTTAAATATGTAAGAATTCTTGAATTGAAAGTGTGCGATAATTTTAGACTGAAACGCTTCAATTTGTTTAGCTAGAAATTAAATCGTGAAAATTTGCAGGATTAGAAATAAACATCTTTTAATAATTGAATCATTATTTTAGAACATTTAAAATCGTATAACTTCAGATAAATTTGAAAGTAGGACTATTAAAAATTAGAAATGCTTGAAGGAACTGAACAAATTTTTAGTTTAGAAAGCTATTTAAGAAAGTGCATTTTCATGTTTTATTTATTTATTTTTTTTTTTGATACTTTGTTACCCCCACAAATTTGTAATTTTGTAAGAAAATAGCACCTGATTTTTGTCAACATTGAAAAATATATATTTATTGTTCGCTCAAGATCAGGTTTGTTCAAAGTGCTTGTTACTGAATAAATTAACTCTTATTGTTTCCGATTTTTTTCTGTCACCCATGGATTGTGTTTTTAATAGAAAACATTGTACTGTAGTAAAAATAATTGGAAAAAATGAGACGTAAGCCAAATTTTTTAAAGAAAACTAACGTTGGTCGAGCTATACATATTCATTTTATTCCCTGAAAGAAAAAAACTCTTCGAAGCGCTTTTATTTTGACAATTTTATAAAATAAAAATATTGTTTATAAAAATAAAAATAGTATAATTTTTACATAAATTTCTTAAAATATAAAATTACAAACGAAATTTGTAAAATAATCTTTCAAAGAATAAAATGATTGTCCCGGAAGCTACAATCAAAAAATTAATATTTAAAAAAACTGAAAGTTGTTCTAAATTGAGCTATGTTCGAGACCGTTACAATTATAAGTTTTTTATTAATTTATTTGTAATTTGAAGGTTAAAGTATTGCATTTTGATTTTTAAAGAAGAATTGAACAATGGTTAGTTTAGAAAAAAATCGAATAAGCTGGAGGTTTTTGAATGTTTCAAATAAAATAAAAAAATTTCGAGCTTTTCAAGAATTTTGGAAGATTACATTTTTTAAAAGATTTTACAAAAATGTTAGGAAAAATGGAAATCAGTTTAAAACATATTTAAAAGTTCTGAAAAAGATAAAAATAATTTGAAAAGATTTTTAATAATTTGAAAGAAAATTGATACTTTTGAAGATTTCGAACTTAAATATTTACTTTTTATTTTGAAAAATGACATAATTTTTAGAGAAGGTATAAAAACGTGGGACAACTGAAAATTTTTTTAATTTCTAAAGCGTTCCCAAAAATAAAATTAACAATTAAAAAAATATAAGTAAAAAAAATTCTCGCTAAATAAGTGCTGAATTCAATCCTGCAAATTTCGTTTTGTTCGAGGCGCCGGTTTTTTAAATTTCATTTTGTATAAAATTTGTAAACAATTATTGTTATTTTCAATTCAAACATTAATTCTGAAAATGTAAACATTAAACAAAGTTTATATGATCAAAATATTTGATTATTGTATTTTTGGTAAATAAATAATATTTAAAAAAAAATTATTTTCTCAGTTGCTACAATTCGGAAATTTTCTAGTTTGTTTGTATTGTAATTGGACAGCATTCGGTCAGGAATATTAGTATTCAGGATTTTTCAAATTCGATAACATTGTAAACTGTCCAGAATTTTATTATTCTGCAATTGTACGTACATTGTACGTAATTCGATTGAGCTGTATAAATTATTGTAGTTTACAGTTTGATTTAAAATATATTTTAAAGAACAGGATATTTTTTGTGAATGCGCTAGTGAAATTCTGTTCGTCTAATTTTTGGTACCAATACGAAACGTAACCTGGCTTAGAACTGCCAGCTTAACATCTAAAACTCGAAAGAACAATTTTCCTACTACTTGAAATTATAATTATAGTTTTATAACAATGGTATAATATATAATAATTATGAAATTGGAAAATAGATACGAGAACCATGTTTTGCAAAGTTATAAATGTAAAAAAATTTCAAATGGCAATTTAATTTAACTGGTTCTTGTTCGAGCTAAGTTACCATAAGTGCGCCTCGAGGTGCTTGTCGGCAAACTATATCGATGGGTGCTATCGACGGGTAGCGGGCATTTACGTTTATAATATCTTTGATTATATGTACATATAATTTATTTATTTTAAATAGATTCAAAGCTATCAGAATTATGTGTGAAAGGAGCCAGGATGAAGGTATTTTGTCAATTTTTAAAGAAGATATTGCAAAAATAGTGCAATTTTTCATGTTTTTTTTTTAAATTAAAGTGCAAATTAATATAATAAATATTTCAAAACTAGAGTGACTGCCTTAACTGAAAGACCTAGAATTGTGAGAGAATTTTTATAAGAGCGTGCTCAATTTTATTTTAAATAACAATATAAAATTGAATAAGATCGTAAAAGTATCTTCTATACTACTGCATTTAACTTTTTTTAAGCTGTTTTTTTGTTTGTTTGAACATTAATTCTTTTAAACTGAAAAATTAACTATTCTATTTTTTATTGACATATGGTCGTTTTTAATTGAAAATTCATGTATTTTTGCTTGAATTTAACTGCTTTTGGTGAAAAATTCAAATATTTTTTGGTTAAATCAACTAATTTATTTTTCTTTAGAATTAATCTTTTGTGGAATAAAGATTTATATACTTGGTTAAAAGTTAAATTCTTTTATTATTTTTTTATCATCTACTGAATATTTAACTATTTTGTTGAGAATTTGTTTTTTTTTGGTTGAATATTCATTTTTAAACTACAAATTTAACTACTACTCCATTTTAGGTAAAAATGCAGTTCTTTAGTTGAACGTTGATTTTTTAAATTAAAAAGTGAAGTATTCAATTTTTGATTAAAAATTTCCCTTTTTCAGTTGAAAATCCAATTATTCTAGTAAATGTTTACCATTTTAGTTGGAAATTCATCTTTTTCGTTTCAAATTCGACTATTCTAGTAGGAGATTCATAATTTTATTTAAAAATGCATCGCTTTAATTGAAAATGTCACTGCTTTCCTGAACATTAGTTGCTTTTTTTCTGTTGAAAATGATTATTTTTTTAACTGTAAATTTAATTATTCCAATGGAATATTCCATCATTTTTGTTGAAAATTAATTTATTTACTGAAAATTTAACTATTCAAATTCCTAGGTTTATCTTTTTTATTTGAAAATTCATCTGTTTGGTATAAGTTGATGTTCTTATTTTAAAATTCAACTATTCCTGTTAAAGATTTATCATTTTCATTAAAAATTCATTTTTTGGTTTGTTTAAAATTTAACTGTTCTAGTTGATGATTCATCATTTTAGTTGAAAATTCATCAGTTTGGATGAAAATTTATTATTTTAAACTTCAGAATGCAACTATTTGATTAAAAATTGGTCTTTTTTAGTTAAAAAATTTAACTATTCGGTTGAAAATTTATATACTTTGGTAAAAAATCTGCTGTCGGTAGAAAATTAATCTTTTCGTTTGAAAATTCAATAAAACTGCTTGGCTGAAAGTTAAACTCTTTTGTTAAAAAATCATCTTTTTAGTTTAAAATTCATCTATTTCAGTTGAAAATTTCTTTCTTTTTTTTCTTGGTTAAACACTAATTTTTTGTTGGTGAAAATTAAACTGTTTCAGTTGAAGGTTTACCAATTTAGTTGAAAATTCATAAGTTTGGTTGCAAATTAATTTTTAACTGAATATTTAACCATTCCATGTTTACTAGAAAATTTATGTATTTTGTTGAAAAATTGTCTCTTCTTTAAAAGAAAGTCAATATTTTTGGTTGAAAATTCAACTATTTCTTTAAAAGTTCATCTATCTTTTAAAAATGCAATATTTTTACTTGAAGTGTAAGGAATTTGAAGCAGTTTTCATTGATTTTAATGATAAAATATAATGAAGATAAAATTTAACATTCATATTTAGTGCCTATATTAATTGCACATGAATACTGACTGACTTTTAAGTATAAAAAAATTAAATAAAAATTTGAATTATTAATCAAGTTCATGGTATTTAAAGGCAAATGCAAGAAATGCTTAATTATGCTTTTAGTATTATATCAATTATGTATTTAATTTATAGATATATTAATGAATATCCTGTAATATAATTTGTCAAAGATTTCTATACTAAAAATATTAATTGAATCCCTAGATACTGAAAAAAATCCATTGTTTCTAATTTAAGAATATGAAGAATTGTATCTGGAAAACCCTTGGAATTGTAAGGGTTTTCTATTCTCCAGGATTTAAGAAGTCTCTTTTTTTGAAAATGACTTTGTCCTGGCTCATTTGATTAAGAATACCGATAGCTTTCAACATATTTAAGAAAAAAAATCACTTTCATATAATTGACATTAAAAAAACTCAACCTAATGTGGCTTCGATTAATATTGATCAATTCTGTTATCGATGATAATTTTGGCACTTCTTCATAAATAATTGCCAAATTAGCAAAAAAATATATTCAAATTTGTCGGGCGAAAAAAATTTCTTATGGAAAAACTGAAGAAAACCCCGGAATTTTCAAATTGGCTGATCACTAGACACCCTGACATTGCTCTACTTACTTTCATCATATTAATATCATTATTTTTGCGTCGCGAATAGTACCAAGATATTTATGTTTGAAGTATTTTATAAACTGGTTTTTATGACTAAATTACTGGACTGTTTCTTGGTGCTATTTGTATTGATGCAACGATTAGGAAGAAAAAAATGGCTCTCAGAAATAATTGAAAAGTGACAAGATTGTACGAGGCTGCTTATTGTTTCAGAATGAGTCATCGATTCAAATCATCGATAAGTACGGGCGGACCTAACAAGCGGTGTTCCCGTTGCAAGGTATTCATGGGGGCTGCCTTAAGGGATATTTAGTATATCCATTCTCATGTATCGTTAGTTACATTTCAATCAACGCTATGTGGTGCAAGTTTAATTGTGTTGAAGAATTTCTTGTGGGAGCAATTTCCTTATATATCTGAAAAAAGTTATTTTTCATAGTGGTTTGATTTTACCCGAATTTAATAACAAGTTAATTAATCAGGGTGGCCGATGGACCGGGAAGCGAGACATTTTTTAAGAACAGAAAAACACAGGGATATGACAAGAGAATATAATTAGTTTTTCTTCAACTTTAAAAAAAAAATTTTTCTTTAATATTTCACTTTTTCGATCATGAAATCATCCTTTTTACAATGCGCAATTCTTAAATCTTTTAATTCGAAAATTTTTCATTTTTGGTCAGTGCGTTTTTATGAAAAAATCGAATTTAAATAAAAAAATTTTATGGGTTGAAATATTTATTTATTAAATTATCATGTAAAATTATGTAAATATAACATTTTCATCACTTGTTTTTAATACAAAATTCGCTTTTTTCTGGATTTTTTATTGATGAAAAAAAATGGATTTTATAGAGTTGAATTTCAGTGGTTGAAACTTGGAAAATTTAATTTAATTTTTAATTTTCAACGGTTGCAAACTTACATTATAATGTTATTCAATTTTGAACTGCTGAAAAATCCAGAAAAAAAGTCTTATGGAATGAAATATTTAGTGTATTAAACTTTTATGTGAAATTATGTAAACATGCCATTTTAATAAATATAACAAAATTTAATTTTTAAATGTTAAATTTGCGACTGCAGAAAAATTCAACTATTGAAAGGTCAATTTTCTTTCATTTTTAACTGCTGAACATTCAAAAACAGATTTTTATGGATATAAACACTTATTTATTAAATTATCATGTAGAATTATATACATTTTAACATTTTTAACACCTGTTTTTAAAACAAAATTCACTTTTTTCTTCAATATTCCACTGTTGAAAATTGAATTCTCAACCGTTTTTAATTTTGAAGAGCTGAATTTTCGACTGTTGAAAAATGGAATTTGAATTTTCTCCAATTTTTAACTGCTAAAAATTCAGGTAAATTTCTTTATGTATTTAAATATTTGTTTATTAAATTCTCATGTAAAGTTAAATAATTATAACATTTGTAATACTTGTTTTTCATACAAAAATTTCACTTTTCTTCATTTTTTATCTACTGAAAATTGAAGAACAAATTTTTATTGATTGAAATATTTATTTACTGCTAAGTTCTCAAGTAAAATTATGTAAAAATAACATTTTTAGCACTTGCTTTTAATACGAAACTCGCTTTTTTTCTTGATTCTTCTACTGTTGATAAATTTAAGAGAATTAAATTTTCAAGAATTGAATGTCGACTGTTGAAAAAACTTAATTTTCAACTTTCTAGTGTTGACAAAATTGTCTTTTCAATTTTCAAGTATTGAAAACTCAATTTTCAATTTTTTTCGCATTTTAACAGGATGGAAAAAATCGAATTTTCAACAGTAAAATGTTTGATTGCAGAGAAAAAAAACTATTAAAAACTCAATTTTCCTTAATTATTAACTGCTGAAAATGCAAGAACAAATTTTTATGGAATGAAATATTTATTCATTAAATTCTCATGTAAAGTTGTGTAAACATAACATTTTTAACACTTATTTTTAATTACAAAATCGCTTTTTCTTGAATTTCTTGAGTCAAGAACAAAAAGAATTTTGTATTAAAAATGAGTGTAAAAATTGCTATGTTTAAATAATTTTATATTTTCATTTATAAACATTTCAATGCATAATTTTTTTCAAGTCAATTTTGTCGTGAACCGCTCACCATTGAAAAATAATCTTTGGAAATATAAATTATTTAATGATTTTTTAAACTTTTTAGTTGTAAATTTAGTATTTATTATTGAAAATTTAGGACTGAAAAAAATTAAATTATATAAATGATAAAAAAGTCAAAATATAAAAATCCCGAATTGAAAAATTCTCCGGAACATTTTATAATATTACCAAATTTGAAAATTCCCGGCAAAAAATGTCCACATTACAAAATATCCTACACTAAAATTTCCGAAACCATAAAATGCCCGAGTGTAATAATAATAAAAAACATTTAAAAATTAATTTTAATGAACATTATTTATTTATTAATAATACAATACAGAAATATTCAGATAATAACATTTTTTTCTTTCATTAAATTATTTCATTATTCTATTTTATATAATTAAATCATATGTATTAATTTTAAATTCCGGAATTATTATTATTATTCGGGAATTTAAAAATTCGGTAATATTTGGGCCATTTTATAATTTCGAGCAGTTTCTATTTCGAATATTTTATTGTTCTGGATTTTCCAGTAATTTCAAAAATTGAACAATAATTAATTTTACATGACAATTCTGAATTTGCCAAGATTAAGCAATTTACAGATTTTAAAGTGATAAGTTCAATTTAATTTAAACATTAATTTAAATGTAAATTTCGGATGGAATCCATTTTAAAAATAACTTTAAATTAATAGATTGATAAGTAAACGCTTTTGCTTCGTTTCAAATTCTTTCCAAATATTGTTTAGTCCTAAATTATCCATTTTGAACTCATTCAATTAAAACATTTGGGATTAAAAAAAACACTTTAACTTTTAAAAATAATGTTTGACTGTTCATTTAAATGTACCTACAAATAACAATTTAAAAATTTATAATTTAAAAGGGCTTAAAATAATACACCTTCTAATTTAAAAAGTGTTCATTAAAAAAATGTGCATTTTTGTCCTCGCTTAAAACGGCCATCCTGTTAATAATTGCTTTTGCTACACATAGAAATGGATATAAAGAAAAAGTTTCTTATTTGCAATTAGATTTATTTTAAATTGATGCGGTGCACGAATTCATTTTGTCTTAGAAACATTTATACGTAAAAGTAATCATTCGGATTGCGATACAGAAGTAAAGTATCAATGAAGTTAAATTGGTGCATCATTTTTCTAATTTGCAATTTGGTAATGTTTCACTTGTAGCCCTCCTAGTGAGGAGGGGAGGCGATGGAAGAGATGAAGGATTGGGGTGAAATATCAAGTCTGCGCCTACGTCTTGTCACCTAGAACTTCAATTGAGTCCTCAGAGATTTTACTAAATTGACGTCAGCTCGAAGGTTTTTTTAGTCTCAAGTTTAACGTCGAGAATAGTAAGTATACGACTAAACAGGTAAGGTGATGTCACTAAAGAAAAGAAAATAATGAATTGAATTTAAACTATTGTATTCTTATCTCAATTGTGGGTTTTTAAATACTGAAAGTTTGTTCCATATCTTATTCCAGGGTGTCTACTCTACACTGGAAAAATTGGAAAACCTGGAAAAGGCAGGGCATTTTTTTTAAAGTAAGGGCATTTTTCGAGAGCGTGCTTAATTTTTTCAATATTAATTGCGATATAAAATTTGGTAAAAATGGTTGTAAATTGATCACTTTTAGATGAATGTTTATGTATCTGGTTGAAAGGTTTTGTTTCTTGAAAATTCAGCAGTTTGTAATTTTTTCTATCTCTTGACTGAAAAATCTTTACGAGTTGAAAAGTCGTTTTTTTATTGAATTTAAGAGTTTTTGATAAAAAATAGTCTTTTTTGGTTGAAATATCAAATACTGCATTATTCTTTCCGAATTCATCCTTTTTTTTAAATGAAAATTTTATTACTTGGTTTAAAAACGAACTATTTTGTTAAAAATTCGTTTTTCTTTGACTGAATTTTTTGTTTAAAATGAAAATGTAACGATTCTAGTTGGATATTCCATCATTTTACTTAAAAATTCAATGCAAATTTAAATGTTCAATTTTTGATTGAACCCTTATGTTTTTGGTAGCACTTTCGTCTTTTTTGGTAGAAAATTGATCGTTTTGATTGAAAATTAATCTTTTTAGTCGAAAATTCAATTATGCTAACTAAAGTTTCGTCATTTTAGTTTTTGGTTTAAAGTTCAACTATTCCAGCAGAAGAATCATAATATTCATCTTAGTGAAAAATTCATCTCTTTGATCGAACATTAATTTTTTTTAACTGAAAATTTGACTGGTCAAATTTTGGGTGGTAATTTATCTTTTTTGATTGAAAGTTCATGTATTGTGTTGAAAATTCATATTTTTTGGTAAAAAATTCTACTATTTCATTTAAAGATTTATAATTATAATTCATACTTACTTTTTTTTTCTTCAAATTTAACTATTCTCGTTGGAAGTTAATCATTTTAGTTAAAAATTCATCAGTTTGGTTGAAAATCAAATTTTTTCAATTTTAGTTGAGAATGATTTAAAAAAAAATTGAAAATGTATCTATCCCAATTGAATATTCCATCATTTTAGGCAAAATTAATCTCTCTAGTTGAAAATTAATTTTTAACTGAAAATTTAACTATTGAATTTCTTGTTGGAAATTTATCTCTTTTAATTAAAAATTCTTGTATTTTGTAAAAAATTCATCTTTTTCGGTAGAAATTAATCTCCTTAGTGGAAAATTAATCTTGTTGGTTGAAGATTCAACTATTCTAGTTAAAGAGTGATCAAGTTGAAAATACATTTTTTTTTAATTCAACGATTTCAGTTGAAAATTTTTCTTTTTAGTTGAAAGTTTAACAGTTTGGTTAAAATTTGACATTTTTAAGTTAAAAATTAAACTATTTAGTCAAAAAGTGGTCTTTTAGTCAAAAATTTAATCAGTTTCTTTAAAATTCATTGGCTTTGTTGAAAAATCGTTTTTATTAATGTAATTAATTTAACTTTTTTGAAAAACAGTTTTTTTTTGGTTGAGAATTATTTTTCTAAACTGAAAATGTAGCGATTTCAATTGAATATCTCATCATCTCAGTTATATAATATAATATAATATAAATATAATATAATATAAAGTTAAAATCAAAATTATTTTGAATTATTATTAAAATTCATAAATTTTTACTCTGATAAATCGAAAAGAAAAGTACTTTGGAAGTCTACTTTTTAAATGTGAATCCTTTTTTTTCTTTTCAATCTTGAATCAAAAATTGTTAGTAATGTTTGTAATATTATTCAATCATTTTAGAAATGAATGGTGGAAATACATTTGAGAATATCTTTTAGTAGTATTTAGCTTTCTAAATTGAACACATTAATTAAATTCTTAGAAACTGAACAAAAAACTTTTCTATAATAAACTCGCGAAACTGTACAAATATTCCCAGTCGAGTATTTTTAAAAATGTGAAATATTGTAGTGGTTCCATATTATACAATATTATTCCTGGGAAAAACCAGGAATTGTCAGGGGATTTTTTCCAGGATTCGTGTACACACCCTGTATTCTCGAAAATTATTTAAATTTAAAACAGAACAAACTTTTAGTTTTCTAGAATGTGATTTAACCACCTGCTTATGAGCTTTCAGATTGGGACGGATGAAAACTGGAAGAGCGGGAATATTCGGAAAAGGAGAGAAGTGGAATATCGAATGAATTAGTATGAGAATTTTATCTATTTTTGAATAAAAATTTCTGTAGGCGAGAAATTAAAGGGGAATTCTCTACCAGTCCTTTCCTTAAACTCCATATGGAATTTATAAAAAGAACGAATTATCTTCTTCCCATAAAAACTCATTTATTGAAACAGTTCTTTGGAGTTAAAAGTAATTTCTTTTTTAGATATGTTGGTTCAAAAAATATTTCTGACGTCCTCCCGTGGATGTTGATTCAGTAATTATAGTTGTTTTTAACTCTGGATATTAATTCAAAATTTTTAATTAATCTCGTTCGGGGTAATACTGTGTCAACACTTTGGCAACTTGTTGTGCGAGGGACATCGTCGATGCGCACAATACTCTTCTGCTCATGATGTCAAAATTTCCACCTGGAGAGAAAAATAGATTGGTTTTTAAATATATTTTACAAGTCGCAGCGTCTATTTTTATTTATTATATATAAGGGTAGCCACAGGTCAGGAAAAATAGGGAATGTCATGGATTTTGAAAAAAAATATATAAAATTGGGGGAATTTCTGTAAGCAGTCATTTAGGCCACTGTCAAGAATAATCATGGCTGCCGTAAATCACTTTTTGAGCACTTTTTTCTCAAATAAGTTTTCAGTCACATTTTTAAAGATCACTTTTCTTTCAATGGTTTATTTTATGTTTTTTTCTGAATTTTCTTGAATTATTTTGTAATATTTTAGGGTATTTTAAAAGGTTTCGAAAATTTTTAACAGATTAATGTAAATCTAATAGGAATAAATAAAAAGAATAATAAAAAGTAAATCAAATTTATTTTTTAACCTTTCACCTCTTTAGTTCAAAAAAGATCTTAGGAATTTTCAAAAGCTTTAAAAGTTTTAAGAGATTTCAAAAGATCTGCAATCTTTTTGGTTTTTTTTAAATATTCCCAAGATTTTTCAAATAATTTTAAGAAATTTCAAAGGATTTTACGGTGTTGATAAAACATACAATGAATTTTCTAGGGCTTTAAAAAGTTTCAAGGGATTTCAAAATATTCGAAATATTTTGGGGTATTTTTAAATATTCCAAGGACCTTTCAAGAGATTTGACAAGTTTGAAGGAATTTCGAAGGATTCGTATGATTTTTAGGGATTATGCAAAATTTCTTCGGAAAATGTGAAAATATTTGATAAAATCTCTAAGGTTTTAGGATATTGTAAAAGATTCCAAGAGATTTTATAAGATTTCTGAGGATTTCAATGATATTAAAGGATTTTAAAAGCTCGTAATACGATTTTAAAAATTTAAGTATATTTTAAAGATTCTACAGAATTTTAAATTTATTTCAATAATGTAATGTAAATTTCAATAAAAATTGATTTAAATAATTTGAAGAGTTTACAGTGGATTTGAAATTATTTTAGGATATTTCAAAATATTCCAGGATATTTAAAGATTAAAAACATTTCAAGGGATTACAAGATACTTTTTAGTATTTTAAATATCTTGTAATGCTTACAAAATCGGGACAAACCCGAGAAAAGAGCGAAAATTTATTTCTTTGATTGAAACTGCCACACTGGGTAAGGGGCCGTGCTTAAATTACGTACTTCTTAGTTTTCACAAATGTTTTGCTAATTATTACTAATAGAATTAGGCAGGGTGTTTCCCCGAATTTTCCTTTACTCATTTTTCATTTCCCTTGATTATTAATATTGCAATACCAGCATTTCAATTTTGTAATATTTTTAAATAGAATATTCTATAAACGGAATAAAGCAGTATTTAAGATATAAGGTTAAAATTTTTTAATTTATTAGTTTTTTTAAAAAAAAAAAATGTATTTTATAAAATAAAAGACGAATTTTTAACAAAATACTTAAATTATTAAATTAATAATTAAATTTGAACATAATAGTTGAATTTTTCAACCTAAAAAGATAAATTTTTCACTCAAGAAAGAAATAAACTTTTATCTAAGTTGTTACACCTTTAAGTCAAAAGATGAAGTTTCTCTACAAAAATTGAATTTTTAATTCAAAATACGACTCTTCAGCAAAAATGAATTTTCAATAAAAACAATTTTTAACCAAAAAAGATCAATCTTACGGAAATGGAAAAGTTACATTTTCAGTAAAAAAATTAATTTTAAACCAAAAATAAAAGGCTTTTCGACTAAATATTTAAATTTTCAACTGATGACATAAGCCTTCATTAAAATAAATTTTTAGCAATGTAGATAAACTTTTACCCAAGTAGTTGAATTAACAATTAAAAAATATTATTTTCAAAAAATGTAAACTGTGAACCATGGAGGTGAATTTTCAACTAAAAATATAGATCTACAAGAACAAAAATTTTTTCTTAACAACGTGATTCAACCAAATATTTAAAAAAAATCAGTTGAATACTCAAGCCAAGAAGAATAATGATATTTCTACTAAAAAAAATGAAGTTTTTTTTAGTAAAAAAGATAAAATCTCAACAACAATAAAATAGTTGAATTTTTTGTTAAAGAAGATTTCAGTTGAATTTTCACGATGAAAATATGAACTTTTAAACAGGAAATAAGTTTATACGAAAAAAATAAGTTTTCAATCCATTAAGATGATTTTTTTTCTATCAAAAAGGATGAATTTTTAACAAAATAGTTTAATTTTCAACCAAACTGTTGCATTTTTATCTAAGAAAGATAACATTTCTCTTTAAACAGATGAATTTTTAATTTAAAAAAGGTTGAATTTCCATCCAGAAAATATTTTAGTTCTCTTTTGAACACCAAAATATTCAATTTAAACAAAAAGTAAATTTTTTACGAAATAGTTTGATTTTCAACAAAACAGCAGAATTTCCAATAAAAAGTATGACTTTTTAACAAGCTGACAGACTTGGATAGATAGATTGGAGAGAATTTGCAGCAAATAACTTTGTTATTATTTTTTTGGTTTGATTTATTATTATTTTGAGAATAAAATACCAGCAGGATCGATGCAGACTCCGCCAGCTTCTCTGACGATGAGGTCTCCAGCTGCAACGTCCCAGGCGTGAATTCCAAATTCGTAATTAACATCTGCCCCACCCATTGCAACCATACACATATTTAAAGCTGCTGATCCGAGCGATCGGGTTCTGTTAATAAATAAAATCTATATTAGATACATAAGGAACAAATTGAGCATTTTTTTAAATTTCAAAAAATATCTCGACCGGAATAATTTACCCATGAATGAGGGGCGACAACGTAGTTAGGTTCTCTATAGTAATTCTCAGCTTTTCTGGGTCTCTACTAGTACCAAGTTCATTCATTATCAATGCCTTTTGTAATTCTGAAATATAAAAAAAAAGTTTTTTTGAATACTACAGGGTGTCTATTCAAATCCTGAAAAAAATTCTCTGACAATTCCAGGGGTTTTCCAGGTATCTCAAGCTTTTTTCAGGTATGATTTTTCGCGAGTTTATTACAAATAATAACCCTTTTAATTTTATAGGAATTTAATTAATATTACTAGATATTCCATAATATTTTAGCATGATAGATTAAATAAATAATTAAATAATGCTAAAAACATAATTAATCATTTCTCGAATTTGTCTCTGATATTAAAAATTAACTTGAACTGCTTCATATTCCTTACTTTTCACGTAGAAATTTGGACTTTCAAAAAAATACATGACTTTTCAAACAAATAGTTAAATTTTCAACTAAAAGGATTAATTTTCTACCAAAAATACGATTTAAAAAAAAATAAATTAATTCTCAATCAAAGAATTAAATTTTCAACTGAAAACGTTAAATTTTCAAACAAATAGCTGAATTTTGAGCTATAAAATATCACTTTTCAACCAAAAATAGATGTGAAATTTTCAGTTAAAAAAATTATTCTTACACAACAAAAATTTTTATTTTTTTAATGAATTTAATTTAACCTTTAACCAAATAGTTTTATTTTCAACCAAAAAGATGAATTAATTACTAAAATTATCAATAGTTAATTGCAATACTTGAATTTTTAAGCGAAAAATGGATTTTTAAACAAGTCGATTAATTTTTAAACAGGAAAATTAATTTTCTAGCAAGAAAGACGACTTTTAAATTAAATATATGCAATTTTTTTTAACCAACGCTATGAATTTTCTAGCATTTTAGACCATGATGACAAAAAAATTAAAGTCAAAATTAAAAATACATGAACGTTCAAGAAAATATTTGCATGATTAAATACAAATAAAACAAATTTATAACCAAATAGTTAAATTTTAAACAAAAAATATCCATTTTCAAATAAAAATAGAATAGAAAAAAAAACATGAATTTTAAATTAAAAAGATAAGTTGTCAAATAACAATTGAATAGTTAAATTTGTAGTTAAAAATGCGTGCAACTAGAATCATTAAATTTCCGATAAAAAGAATTATTTTCAGTCCAGAAGATGGATTTACAACAAAAGGTCAAAATTTTCATCCAAAAATAATTTTTCAACCAAATATTAAATAGTTATATTTTAAGTAGGAAAATTAATTTTCAATATCAAAAAAAACAAGAAACAAATTTTCAACAAAATAGTTCAACTTAATAAACTGAACTTTCAGTGAAAGAATTGATTTCAAACAAAAGCGGGTGTTATTTCATTTAATATTGCAATTAAAAAAAATTAACTACGCTATTGAAAAAATTCCCTGTCATTTCCAGGTTTTTCCAGGTATATACAAATTCCCTGACAATTTAGGCTTTCCAGGTTTTCCAGGTAGATCAGATCCTTCAATTTTGGTCCAATTTTGATTTTTAACAAAATTTTAATTCATTACACACATTCCAAAAAGCTTGACGCTTCGTTTTCTCTATTTGTTTTTTAATAATTTTTCTATTCAAAGATTAAAGAAAATTAAAATCGGATAAATTCTTTAAAATATTTTTGTGAACAGCAGTCATTGAACACAGTCCAACAACTTAAAACATTGCCAGTGCAAAAATGTTCTTTTCTATGCAAAAGGGCCAAGATTTCGAATTTGTTTATAAAAATCTAAATTATAATTCGAAAAAATCTCAAATTTGAATACTTTGCCACAAGAATTGTTTATAACAATGGTTATTATAAACTTTTTAATTAGTTTTGAAATTAATTGTCATTCCTACATTAATATGAAGCACCTTTAGCTAACAAAATTTTTTTAACCGATAATAAGACTATTTGCTAATTTGCTCATTAAATTTGTTTATCACAAATGAATTAAATAATGAACAAACTATTTGTATTCTGTGAGTCCCTAAACATTCATTAATGACATTCATTATTGTTAATATTATAAATATTTTTCGAGAGAATTTTTTTTTAAATGGCAACTTTTTTAAATTACGAACTTTATGCTAATTTTAGAAAACTGAATAATTTTTTTAATAATCTTATGATTTGTTTAAAGAGATTAATTTAAAAAATGCATTATTCGGGCATTTGCCTGCAAAAAATCGCTTTTTCCAATGCCAGTACATTTAGT
The DNA here is from genome assembly GCA_010014905.2 of Druon quercuslanigerum. Taxonomy (NCBI): domain Eukaryota; kingdom Metazoa; phylum Arthropoda; class Insecta; order Hymenoptera; family Cynipidae; genus Druon; species Druon quercuslanigerum. Next base: position 6,565 of record JAAAKG020139854.1, on the reverse strand, counting down.
TGGGAAATTTATGACGATTTTAGCAACATCCATAACTAGTTGATACATTTTATGATTTTTTTAAACAAATGCATCGAGAAGTACTTTGCTGAAAGAAAACTTCGTTTTTATCGATGACCACTTTTTTATTTAGGAACTTCATGATAATTTCAGAAAAAATTAATAATTTTTTTATCAATTTTACGACTCTTTTAAATAATTTTAATAAACAAATGCATTATAGGAGCATTTGTCGACGGAAAAAAAATTTTTTCTCGATTAATTGCAACTTCATAATAATTTCAGAAAAATTCATAATTAGTTGATACATTTTATATTTTTTTAAGAAAAAAAATTTAATGAACAAATGTTTTATCATGAATCTGTAGCTTCAATAAAAGAATGAAAGTAATACGAAACTTAAACTGAAAGGCCTGACATAGAAAAAAGGCTCTGTCAACAAATGCCTTAACAATGCATTTGTTTATTAAGATTGTTTTAAAAATTTCTAAAATTGATGAATAGATTATGAATTTTTCTGAAATTATCATGAAGCTCCTAATTAAAGAAGTTTTCATAGAAAAAATGAATTTTTCTTTCCACAAATGCGTTATCTATGCTTTTGTTCATTAAATTTATTTAAAAAATGATGAAATTTATCAACTAGTTATGCATGTGGTTGAAATTGTCATGAAGTTCCCAACTGAAGGACTGGCATAAAGAAAAAAACGAATTTTTCTGCTGAAAAATGATACATTTTCCTAAAATTATCATACAGTTCCTAATTTGAAAAATATGATATCGAAAAAAACGAACTTTTCTATCGCAAAATGTCTGATTAATGCATTTCTTGATTGAAGAAATTTTTTTTATCATTATATTGTTTTTATCCAAATTTATTGCATTATAACTTAAAAAATGTAAAATTATGGAAAATCGTAAAAAAAATTCTTTCAACAAATAACTTGTTTCTAAGTTTTTTATATTATATAATATTAAAATATCTTTCACTAATGTTACTCTATAAAACTTGGCGATTTCAACAATTTTCATACTATTGACGAGCAATGGGAACTTCACATAGAAAAAATGGTTTTTATGCAGTTTTCGTCTCCCCTGGGCAAACGCGCAGCCGCGTATTAGCACTGGACTTAAATGACCAGGGTGGCGACTTGATCGGGAAGTTTATTTAAAAACCTGGAATTTACTTCTGAAAAATATGGAGGGTTTTCCAGGGATATCAGAGTTTTTCAAGAGAATCCAAAGATTTCAAGGGATTTCTAAATTGGCAGGGCATTTTAAAGGAATTTTCAATAATGTCAGAGATTTCAAGGGATTCTAAAGTGCTTTATCTGATCCAAAAGTGTTTTTAATTCCAAAGAATATAACAAAATTTAAATTTTTTAAGGGGGGTTTAAAGAATTTTGTAGGATTTTAAAAAGGTACTGATGATATGAGCGATATTTAAAAGACTGCAAGGTATTCCAACAGATTCTTAGTGAATTTCAGGAAATAAAATTTCAAAGGATTCCTACGAATTCCAGAGAATTTAAATATTTTAAGGGATTTTTAAACTTTTGCGGTAATTTAAAGTATTCAAAGAACAACAACAAAATTAGAGCTTTCAAGGGAATCGAAAGTGCTTTATCTGATTTTTTTAAATTCTAAGAAACATGACGAGGTACATTTTTTTAAGGATTTGAAACATTGAAAAGGATTTTATAAATGTATCTTGGATATCAGTTTTTTTAAATTGCAAGGGATTTTAATGGACTTCTAGAAAACTTAAGGGAATATTTAAAATCTTTTGAAATTTACTAAAAAATTTCGAAATCGTTCAAAATCTTTGAAATTCTTGTATTCTTTTGAAATTTTTAGGAAGCTTTTAGGAAATATTTGAAATCTTTGTGAAATTTTCTAAAATTCTTTGTATTCATTTTAAGTCATTCAAATCCCTTTTTAGAATCTTCAAAATCCTTGAATTATTTAAAAAGTATTAAGATCTTTGTGAAATGTTCGAAAACTTTAAAATCTAGTGTGGCCGCCTTTTGTAAGTCTTTGAAAACCGTGAAATCTTTGGGAAATATTTAAAATCCCTTTGAACATTTTTCAATCTACATTTTCAACTAGTAATTTTTATAATTTGTAAAGTAATTATCCAAAAAAATATATACTAAAAAATGCTTTACAATCCCTTTATTTATTCTGTGATCAACAAAAGATAAATTATATCTTGATAAATAAAATTGCTCTTTGTATTTCAAAAAAGGATCTGTGTTAAAAGCAAAAAAGATTCGCTGATTTTGATTTAGAATTAAGATGCAAAAATATAATAATAATGTATAATATAAAATACCTGTCTCCTGAGAAACATGAATAGGTTTTCCATTTAGAAAAGCTCCTTTTCCTTTACGAGCCGTGAAGAATTGTTCTAAAACTGGATTGTAAACAATGCCTATTTCTGCTATTTTATCTATCCAAAGCGCAATTGAAATACAGGTGTGGGGCAGACTATGAACGAAATTCATGGTTCCATCCACGGGATCGATAATCCATGTTGGTTCATCTGTTAAAGTAACTTTTTTGTTGGTTTCTGCCGTGGTTTCTTCTCCAATGAATCTGTGACATAGTGAACAATAAATTTTGTTACTTAATCTAAAATAAGGGCTAGTAAATTCAAAAGTCAAATTTTACTTTTTCATATGTATTTAAAAAGTAGTTCAAATTTAAAACCTGCCATTGCAAATTTTCAAGGACAAAATATGAATTCGCAACAAAATAAATGTTGATATTTGAAACAAGGATTCTTAAAAATTTTTAAATCAAAAACATATTGCGCCAAAAAAGGCGAATTTAAAACAAAACACAAAGTTTGAATAAAATAGTTGAATTTTAATGCTAAAATGACCAGCTTTCTACAAAATACTTCAATTTACAATCAAATTATTACACTTTCAAAAAAAAAATTCAACAAAATACATAAATTTTTAAAGAAATAGTTTAACCTTTAGCCAAGATGAATAGTTTTCTATGAAAAAGACGAATTTCGAACAATTAATAATTCTTGAACATAATAGTTGAATTTCTAAACTTAAAAATAAATTTTTAAGAAAAATGCAATAGGATAATTTTCATTTTAAAAGATTATTTAAAAAATGAATCTTCTACTAAAGAGGTACTACTTAGTTGAATTTTCTATTAAATTGTTGAATTTCCAAGGAAAAAAAGACGAATTTATTTATACAAGGCAGTAGACTTTTCATTAAAAAATATTAAATTGCAAAAAAAGTTAATTTTCCACCAAATAGTTAAATTTTTTAAAAGACAGAAGAATTTTTAACAAAAAAAGATGATTTTTGTAACAAAATACTTTAATTTTCAAGAAAACATTTTAATTTTCGAACAAAAATAAGGCTACTTAACTAAATAATTGTATGTTCAATAAAGTAATTAAGTTTCTTACTAAATCGTTAAACATTTAACCAAGCAGTTAAATTTTCAACGACCAAATAATTTTTAACTAAACAGTTCTACTAAAGAGTTGCATTTTCTATTAAATTGTTGCATTTCCAAGATAAAAAGATTTAATTTTTATGCACTAAACTTTTCAACCAAAAAATATATTTACATTTTTTAGAAGCCATAAGAATTTAAAAAAAAGTACTTTTGAAAAAAATGCTAGAACTTTCAAGAAAAAAGTTGAATTTTCGTCAAAAAAACAGGACTTTTTAACAAAATAATTAAGTTTCTAACAAAGTAGTAGCAGTTTTAACCAATTAGTTGAATTTTACAATAAAAAATTCAGTTTCAACTAAGCAGTTCCATTTACAATAAAAATTTCAACTAAAAACAGTACTCTCTTTTACTAAAAAATTGAATTTTCTATTAAATTTTTTCATTTCTAAGACAAAAATACGATTTTTTAAAATACCAAACAGTAAAATGTTTAACCCAAAAATATAAAACTGAAAGAAAAAAATTAATTTTCGACAAAGAAGATAAATTTTCATTTAAGAAAAATTAATTTTAGCCTAAAAAAGGGAAGTTTCAACAATTAAGTGGAATTTTCAACTAAAAAGATTAATATTTAAATTTTGAATCCTAAAATATAAGAATGTATTCATAAAAAAGCAGTTTAACTTTCAAACAAGTAGTTAAATTTTCAAACTAAAAATATGATTTTTAAATAAAATATATACTACCTGATATTCAAACAAAACCAAAATTTTAATTTGAAATAAAACAATGAAATTTAACAAAAAATATTAATTTTTAACCAAATAGTTTCATTTTAAGCCGAAAAATTGATTTACTGCTAAAGATAGATGAATTTTCAAGAAAATACATAAATTTTTAACCGAATGTAGTAGTATCTTCAACCAAGATGATGAATTTTTACAAAAAAAGACGAATTTTCAATGAAATAGTTAAATTATTATTCTAAAAAATATCGCCTTTTAATATAAAATAGAATAGTTAAATTTTCACTGAAAACAAAATTTTAATTTATAAAAGCAAACTCTTCACCAAATAGCGTAGTTTTAAACAAAAAAACGTAAATTTTTACAAAACAGTTTAATTTTCGACCCAAAAATTTTTGAGCCGGTTTTTTATAATAATGAATACAATAACTGAAAAATATATATAAAGTAGAATTCATCGTCTTATCAGATACGATTTGAAAAGTTTCTTTAAATCACAAAGATAAACTTGAAAAATGCTGAAAAATTATGAGGGTAATATTAACTTTAAAAATTGTGAAAAAGCGTTAGTTTTATAGATGTTTTTGTATTGAATGATTGAAAAAATGAAAATACATATTTTTGGAGGGCCCCTAATTAACACAATAATTTTCTTAAATTATTTCAAGAATTACTTTTTACTTATTATAATAATTTTATTGAATTATTATTATAAACTTTTCCATTTACTGTAACAATACAATTGAAGAAACAAGATAATTATTCGCGGTTAGAAAGCTCCATGACGTTTTTCATGATTGAATTAATTCGAACTACGAACGCAAATGTCCTATTGAAAACTCAAGTATCTCTAAGGCAAAGTAATCTATTTGAATCATTATCAATGAAATAAAATAAAATTATATATATCTTTTTTATTAAATAACCAAAACTTATTAAATATATTTTTCTAAACTAAACAAAGATAAAAAAGGTAATCAGAAATCTAGAGGATTCCTATTCTCCTATTTTTCGAAAATTTCCTCTTTTCTCTCCTTTTTCGAGAAATGTTTCCTTTTTTCCCTACTTTCAATACTTTTCCTCTATTTTTTATAACGACTTCATAATAATTAATAATTTTGTAAGTCTTTGAACCGAAAAATTCTTTCTCGTGGTGAGAAGGTCATATTTTGTATTTTTTCCAGATTAAAAAAATATATTTACAGTTGTTTTTATAGCCGTTATGCGCATTTTATTAGTTATTACGTTTTTTTTTTGCAGATATAATTTTTGTATTATAACGAAACGCGTTACTTCTGCAAAAAGATGTGAAATTTCTTCAGAATGTTTGGTTAAAGAGTTTATCCATAACATTTTCTTTTAAATACAAAACAAAAAACTAATTTCAAATTAATAGATTCATAATTCAGATTTTTTACGTAAAAAAACAAAACAATTTTTAATATTCAAAATGATTTGTCTGTGAACTTAAAAAGTATTCATTAAAAAAATAATGGTAAATTCTTCTATTTTTAGGACGACTGAAAATATAAAAATCTCTAATTATAAAATTCTCTAACAGTTTATAATCTTACGGAATTAAAAAATTACCGCCAGCTTATAATATTACCAATTTTTAAAATTTCCGAATAATAAAATTCACGACGGAAAAGTGCCGAATCTAAACAATTAGGAAATTATTTGTCACGTTTTGAAATGTTTAATGTAATTTTTAAAATTATTGTTTACAATTAAAATAACACTAATTGAAACAAAAATTTCTCAAATATTTTTTTTTAATGAACATGGTAGTTTTTTAAAAACCATAGCTCTTTTAATAACAAAAATTGATCAAAATACTTGTTTATTGTAATTTTAAACCATAAATATGATTTACTAAAAAAATATTATAATTATTTAAATACGATACTTTTATACTATAGTGAACTTTGCAGTATGATGTATTTCATAATTCTGAATTTTCGTTTGAAAATTATACTATTCAGGAATTTAAAAATTCGATATTATTATGTAATTTTGGGACTTTTATTATTCGCGAATTTTCAAATTCTCTAATATTATAAATTCTGCGGGAATTTTATAATTCAAGGATTTTTCACGTAACGATTTTTATATTTCGGCAGTTTTATAATTTCGCAAATTTTCTAATTAGAATATTTATTTTTCGTTATTTTTCAGTTGTCTAATTTATCTGAAAATGTGTTTGTCATTTGTTTAAATTAAAAACTCGATTTTAGGGAAAGTTGTTTTTTTAATTTAAAGAAAAATACTATGAACATTTTCAAATAAGAAAAGTAATCTAGAACTATATTATTTTCCAATTATTTTTATTTAAATTCAGAGAATAATTTAAAAACTATGAAAAAAATTTCTTTGCTAAAATA